>VYXH01003484.1:0-27741 GCA_013397275.1 Burhinus bistriatus
CCAGCCTAAAAAATTCTATGATTCTGTAGTTTCTGAAATGCTTTCCATTAGGAAAAAGAAGCGGTATCTCATTTTGTATTCCCACCTCTCCATTTTGAACAGTTTAATTCGCTGACTCATTCCATAGGCTTTTTACATGAATGTATAGAAGGTGTGATTGTCCTTTTAATCCAGTGATCCATATTTTTAATTTTTCTTAAACTGCATTTCCCTTAAAGGCTTTCAGTCATTCCATGGTTTGTCATTTTAACATTCTTAAAGGAATTCAGCTTTTTGACAACTATAAAAGTGACAAACCATAATTTCTTTTATGTATGCGTTGTGGAGTTCCTAAGGGGCTCTTCTTTGGAAATCATTTTTTCATTTCAGCAAATCTCCATTCTTCACCCCTCTCTCCATTTATATTGACTGATGGTAATTATTTAATATATTTGTTTTTTCCTTTCTCCTCCATCTTTAATTCCCTATAATTATTCTTAAGAGAATTCGTCTTTCATTTCACTATTGTTTACTTTCCCTAGCATGAAATCATATTATTTGTTCAGCATCCTGTTATTCAAAGATCATTATATTTTCCCATTCTGAATCACGTCTTTGTTATTTTCACTTCCTCCCAGAGCAAGCCCCATCCACAAATTATTAGATTCTGAGTAACTTTTAAATGCTTTTGATCAATCTTTTATATTCTTGTTTACGTCTTGGTCTAATCACATCGCTTTGTGCCTCTTGCTGCCTTTTTGACAATTAGGACACTATTTATGAAACAAATGGATTATTTACATGACAATAACTTGTAACTAATATGTGTTTTCTTTGTAATTTGTTAGGTTTCATGATTTATCAAAACCCTTCCTTGACAGCTGTCTCCTCTACAGGACAGAGAAAATGAGTGCTTAATATACACTATGATTATTTCCTTTTTAGCATGCATTACAGACTGATGAAGTACTTAGGCCACAACGAAATGACTATTCCTGAAATTATATGAAATAGGGATAGGTCAGGCATAAAAGATTTTGAAAAAGGCCAGAATGCTTAGTCACAAGAATGATGCTTTAACTGCTAATGGTGTGAATGTAACCAACTCATCCCTCTTCTGCATTAATACAATGAAGATAAACCTTGATTTCTCCTCAAGGAGCTTTCAGATCCAAGGATCAAAAATGTGATATAAAGGAATTTAAGCAAGTTCACTGGAGAAAAGGTATTATGGGAGTGTTTTCAACTTAGGTAAATTAAATCAAGATTGTTTGAACATATACTGGCGATAAGAATAATATTTATATGTGAGTTCAAATAAGCTTTGCCTGAAGCATCCTGCAAAGATAATCGCTGTTACCGTCATGGGAGTATTCTGACCATTAGCTGTTAATGACAAGCACAAACAGGTACAAGCCTGTCCTTTTCAGCGTAGCACTCTGGAAGACTGCAATGAGAGAGGCTCTATGTCCTTCCATATTGCTGTGCCTCCTGACTACACAGAATGGTTCTGACTGTAATCATTTCTAGATCTAACCATAGCAGGAAGAGTTTTCCTGACTGTCCTTCATAACTACAACCACCTCCTGGAAAGCAATCTCACCCTATGTAAATTATCACCTCGGACTGTATTGATGGTTCAGTGGAAGCTGAGGAACCTTGTGGGGATACAGGTAATCAAAATGCCATTATCAGTCTACCATTGCCAGTCTTTGTTACTATTACTGGCATGAAAGTAACCGGCAGCTTTTTCTAATTGATCTTTAATTATCTCCCACTACCATCAAAATTGGTAGGTGTTGGCTTCCAATTACTCTCCTTCATCTCATTTTCTGTTCATCTGCCATACATTTTCTCAAAGTCTAACACTAAGTGCCTTGCTCTTCAGTGAGCTTCTCAAAACTCATTATATTGTCCCAATGCACTGTCAGTATGTGGCAGACAGATAGCTTGGTGCTCCTGGCTGCTTTCTCCTGTTAATATACCTTTTCTTCTCTCCATCTCACTTAGTAAAGGTAAGCATTCATGGAAACCCTTAATCTCGCCTAGTCTAAACTGGCATTTACTAGCTTCCTCAGCCTCAAAAGTGCAACCATGACTGAGTAGCTGTCCCTTTAGGTAATGAAACTCTTATTCACATCTGCATTTCAAGGTCGGAGCGGCTGAAGGAATTGGGATTGTTTAGTCTGGAGAAGAGAAGGTTGAGGGGAGACCTTATTGCTCTCTACAACTACCTGAAAGGAGGTTGTAGTGNTAAAGGTCTTTTTCAACCTAAACGATTCTATGATTCTATGATTCAAAGTACGTTAACTCTTGACCTTGTTAAATCTAATAGATCTATGGATGGCACCTGTAAGATTTGGTTATAATGTTGGTCTCTGTACTGGCTTTGGCTGGAATGGAGTTGCTTTTCTCCATAGCAGCCCATGTGGTGGTATGTTTTGGATTTATGACCAAAATAATGTTGATAACACAGGGATGTTTTAGTTATTGCTAAGCAGTGCTTACAGAGTCAAGGCCTTTTCTGCTTCTCGCGCTGCCCTACCAGTGAGTAGGCTGGTGGTGCACAAGAAGTTGGGAGGGGACATTGTTGGCACAGCTGACTCCAACTGACCAAAGGGGAATATCCATGCCGTACGACATTATTCTCAACAGTAAAAGCTGGGAGAAGAAGGAGAAAGGGGGGACATTTGGGGTTATGGTGTCTGTCTTCCTATGTAACCATTATACATGATGAAGACTTGCTTTTTTGCAGATGAGAAGTAGAGAATTAATTCCTTGTTTTGCTTTGGTTGCACACGCAGCTTTTGCTTTACCTATCAAAACATCTTCATCTCAACCCACAGGCTTTCTCACTTTTACCTTTCCGATTCTCTCCCCTACTCCACAGGCTGGAAGTGAGCGAGCAGCTGTGTGGAGCTGATCTATCCACTGGGCTTAATCTGCAACAGTCTCCCTTACTGTACCACTGGCACAGCTCCATTTATTTTGCAGTACAATGCAAAATAGGGAGGGATGTGACCTTTGAACATGGCATATAGGTGTTGTGACAGCCCAGGAGGCCACAGTCCATGACAGGATGACTTTGGAGTGCTGGGCAAGCAGGGTGAATCCAGAGGAGGAATAGGAGAAATCCTTACTGCATATAGGGACTTAACACCAGCATGTTCTGCCAAGATAAAAATTTGTTAGGTGTGGACAGTTTGAGTTCCATGTTTAAAATGCAACAAAATGTTAATCTTTTCCGAATTACGTTGTCAGCTAGGTTGGAATACCTGAGCCTGCATCAACAAACCCGAGACTGATGCAGTAACATGTGGACAGGCTTCCTCAGCTAACCGTGATAGTAGTGGTACGGCTAAAGGCAGTCAGATAGCTTCTCCCACCCCAAAAGGTCTGAGAAGACCAAGACAAAGAAACTTTATGGCATTTCTACATGTACATACATGTATATTTAGGTGTGAACATGATGAGTATGTGTCCTGGTTTCGCTGCAAGAGAGTTAATTTTCTTTCTAGTGTTTGCTGTGTTTCAGATTTGGTATGAAAGGAATGTCAATAATTCATATTGTTTTAGTTATTGCTAGGTGATATTTATACCATTCAAGGACTTTTTTCACCTTCCCATAGAAGCTGAGAAGGAGCATAGACAGAAGAATGGAACGGCCAATGGAATATTCCGTACCATAGACATCATGCTCAGTATATAAATGAGGGTTGGCAATGGGGTGGGATTGTGCGATCACTGCTCAGGAAGGTGCCAATTTCACCAATTCACTGGATGGTAAGAGTGACTTGTGTCACTATTATTATTATTATAATAATTATTGTTATTTTCATTTTCTGTTATAGTTCTACTAAACTGTCTTTATCTCAGACCACGAGGGTTGTTTTTCCCCTTTCCTTTCCCCTCCTTTTGTCCCTTTTCTCCCTACCCTTCTGGAGGGAAGGGGTACAAACGCGCGAACGGCTACATGGTCCTAGCTGCCAGCTGGGGTTAAACCACAACAGCATGTACGTATCAACTTACTGAAGTGAGTCCAGAGAAGGGCCATGAAGATTATGAAGGGATTGGAACATCTTTCATATGAGGAGGCTGAAGAAGCTGGGAATGTTCAGCGTAGAAAAGTCGGCTCGGGAATCTTACCAATGTGGATAAATATCTTACAGGAGGGAATGAAGCAGAGAGAGATGGACTCTTTTCAGTGGTGTCCAGTGATAGGTCAAGAGACAATGAACACAAATTGAAATAAAAGACATCTGAACATAAGAAAAAGCTTTTTTTATTGTGTGGGTGGTCAAACACTGGAACAGGTTGCCCAGAGAGGTTGTGAGGTCTCTATACTTACACATATTCAAAACCCCACTGTACACATTCCTCAGCAAACTGCTGTAGATGACCCTGCTTGAAAGGGGAGGGTGGATCAGATGATTGCTAGAAGATCCCACCCAACTTCAAAGATTCTGCGATTCTGTAATTCTGTGATTCTGTAATATTGCTTAATTTTGTCCACAGAAATATCAATTTGATACTTTAACTGTTCTCATTCAGTGATACACTTTTGTTAGTGTTCTGCAGAATATTTATGTAAACTATCCCATGTGCCTTCTGTCCTCAGTAGGGGCAGGTAGTTCTTTTAGTCCCCTTCTCCCTTGTTGTATCACAATTTATTTCTAGCATGGGGAGGTTCTGTCTCAGAGAAATTCTTGACCTTTACCGATCAGCTGGAACTTGATATAGTTTGACTTCCAGATATTAAAACAAATGAATAAATAAATAAATGGCTCTGCCAGCCAAAGTAAATATGTCAGAAAGTCCATTTTCTTAATGTAAAAACCTGATTTCCTGGAAAATGATCTGCCTCTTCTATTTATCAACACATTAAATCAAATGGCCACTAGAGGGGGACATACTGTGAACACCTTCCGGTAAATACTATCTTTCTGTACGGAGCTGATGAGTGTGATATAAATACACAGCTAGCTAATAATTTACAACATGAAGTGTCTGATGTCACTGTTGTTTGTTTGTCTTTTTTTTCCTTTGGAGCTTTCAAAAATGCACCCAAACCACTGACACTTCATAGAATCAAATAACCACCATTGGAACAAAGGCATTGTTGTTCCAAGGTGTTATGGGAAGAATGTTTAATGTTTTATTGTTATCATGTTGAAACTTTTTACTCTTTCTTCCTTTTACATTCATGTTAATGTCATACATCTGATATTGAAATATCTTGAGCTCTTAGCTGAAAAATATTTGCACGGGATGAACATGAGTTCTGTTATTGCATAAAACCCAGAGATTTCACAAAAAAGAAAGAGACTAACATAAAGTTAAAATAACAGAATTGAGGAAAAAAAATAATTAGGAGGCTTATGAATAAAAGTAATTCAAATGGATAAATAATAATTCAAATGGATAAATAATACAGGAAAAAAAAAAACAGAAAGGTGGTGGTTAAAATTCATCTGATATGCAATCTAGCCTTCTTTGATGCAAAGGTATGTAAGTAAAACTGCACGAAAACTAGAAGTGTAAAGGTCCTCTGACAAAAGATTTTTATACACACACAAGTATACACATGTATCATAGAATAGAATCATAGAATCATAATTGTTTAGGTTGGAAAAGACCTTTAGGGTCATCAAGTCCAACAGTTAACGTGACACTGCCAAGTCCGCTACTAAACCATGTCCCTAAGCACTACATATGCATAAACCATAAACATAAAGTTAAAAATAGCATCACAGAAATCAGCACAAATTTCAACGGAGAATTTATACGCTGACTTTAATGATGCTGAGTAAGTGTCCTTCTGTGATCAAAGAGCAATAAAGGTATGGATAAAGTAACACAGCTCCTAAAATTGGTGGTGCCCTCCACATGCCTGTAGAAATCTACTTTTTTAATACAGGGGAAAAATCAGGGTAGTGTGGGCTATGACACCAATTTATCTCTGTAGCTGTGTTTATTCCAGAATGAACTATTCCAGCAATATGTGATAAAGATAAAAAAAAATAAATAAACAGCCTCAAACTTCATCGTCACAATATCTGTATGTAATACAAACCTCATTCTTCATGGTCATGATCTGTAACAGCTCTGTGGGCTTTGACAAGGTTTTAAATGCAACCGCAGCACTAGTGCTGACCACGTAAGTCTGGGTTGTCGCTATGTTTGAGCCTCAGCTCTAATTGCTCTGCGACATCTGGGAGGCAGGCAGCTTTAGAGAAGGCATACGGATCCTCTTCCGTTTCCACCTGCCCTTACCCACCCTGCCTATAATGGGTAAGAGATGCTACAGTCATGCTGTAAAGTACCTTTTGACAGCCTGTACCGCTAAGATGTGCTACCGCATCACGTCTCTGGCGATGCAATTTTATTTGCACCTTCAGGGGAGTAATTTTCCGAACCATTGTTCAAAAACATGATGGAGTTAAATGCTCTTTCCTATGGTCTGATGATATTCCCTGTGCCATCATTGTATCAAAGAGCCTTTTTGTTACCCGGGGAAGAAAGCAGCAGCTGAGCATGAATGAGCTGTTTGTGCGTGAATCGAAACGGCTGATCATCGTAGGGCTGTAATCAGCTCGCGGCTGGCAGCTGCTGGGTGACGTCACACGTAGCCTTGGTCGACATCATGCAGCCAGCTAGGAGCGATCCTGTTGCCAGGCAGCCCGTTGCTGCTCAAAGTCTTGTTCAGTCAAGAGAAACACGATTGCTCGTTGCCCTCCAGAAAGGCTACCCTTAAAAAAAAATGCGGGCTCTACTGACAGAGCAGCAGGTCTGACTTAAGTCTGAAGATGAAAAATAACCTCCCCCCCCTGGATTCCCTGTTCACAAAGTTTGCCAAATAGCTGAGGCAGGTAGTTTTGACTGCCTGCAAAGCTACTTTGCTAAATTCCTCCTCCAGTTCTCTTTGGTCACTGGAATCCCATCAGGACGTATCGTTGATCCAGCTCATGTGTACAGAGCCTGTTTGATTTGCTGGTCAAATCCCAGGTTCGGCTGTTTACTCTTACTCTGCTGCTCGAAGTTTGAAAACAAGTGAACCACCTGAGACTGACCTGCTCTGGGCCTCCTCCATTCCCTCCCCCATGTGAAAGTTTTGGTCTGCAGGGATGCTTTGGTGGCCGCTACTCCCATTCAGTTCACAATAGTTAAGACTTGGGCTTTGCTAACAAAAAGCTTTATTTTATGGACCAGGCTTCTGCAGGAGTTCAGGGCAGCATGTACAGCTGTGCCTTCACTGCCAAGCACAAAAGCAGTCTGATCTTGCCAGGATTTCCATTGACCCCTCACAACTGCTCACAGCAGTGAGCAGCGGTCAGTCAAAGAGGGCTTCTTGAAAGGAGAAAACTGTTATTCAACAAGACGAGATACATGCATGGAGGAGAAGAATCTGTTTTGCAGGATCAGTGTAATGACTCCTCCAGTCCAATACGTAGTGATCTGAAATGTGGTGAAACACCTTAATCGTCTGAATGGGTGGTAGCCCTACACTGGGTTAGAAAAAACCACTCAAACTATGTTGGAAAAAGCACCTCCATAGCAAGTGTAGCAAAATATAGTGTTGGGTTCTATCATTGAAGCAGATTCTCTCTGCTGTTAGGATAAGAAGTCCTTTTTTTCTCCAGGAAATGGTAAGAAAAGATTTCCCATCTACTCTGAGAAAATTCAGTAGGGATCTGCCTGAAGGTCTCTGTGAAGGAAAGACTTTGCTTACCCTTACTTTTTGGGGTGAGGCTTGGCACTCAACAGGAAGTTTAGGAATCTCTAAGAGGTTCATATATACTAACCATGGAAAGGCTTCAGCTCCAGATTAAGACCTTAAATTCTGGTGTAAATATGTTGCTATCTACGTATGAGCAAGGTGTTCATGCTTCCATTATAGACAAGGAAGACCAAGAATTCTCCTCTGTTGTCAATGTACAGTCACTGATGTCTATTTGAGGTTCCTTATGGTATCCAGTTTGTTTTTGTTAGGTTATCAGATGCACACGTTCTATTCTCAAAGGATGCAGTGAAGCCAAAATGACACTAGACACCTGTGTTTGGACAGCCGAATCCAGTCCCACATGTCCAGCAAAACTCAAAACTATCAATTGCCAATAAGAATAGAAGATCCCACAGGAAAGTAAGAGCTTAAAGCATTGTGATCTCCAATGTTTACTTCAGCAGAAGGTGTCAGCTCCCTTGATGTAAGGTAATCCAGGGATGCCTAAAAAAACCCACACCACAGAAAAGCTGTGATCTTTCCACTGTCCACAATTCCTAATCAGGAGCATCTCAGTCACAGTTAAATATGCTCTGAAGATCATATTATGCTAATGTATTAATGACATGTAAATGTTTTCAGAATAAACTACACTCATGTAAATTTCTTGGCTCTGAACTTACTTTATTCTGACAGAGCTGTGTATTTGATCTGGGCACAAAGCAAATTAACATTTTCAGAAGTCATTAGTATGTGTGAACATCAGGCAAAGGTGACAAATCAGTTTGGTAGACTTCCATTATTTTAGGCTGAAAAGTCAGTCATTTGGGTGATTTGGGGTGCCTGATCCAAAGCACACTGCAGCCTGTGAGAGTTCTGCCAGTAACTAAAAAGGAATTTAGGTCAGATCCTTGGACACGGTGGCTAATGCAGTGACAAAACATGGAATGCAGCTTAGACTCGAACTCTGTTAATAGATACGTGGAATTATCAGCTGGAACAGGCTCAGTGGTACTAGGCCGCTTAATTGTCCCTTTGTGTAACACTCACTGTAGGATCGTTCCCTTCGGTATAACAAGTCTCTGGTGCTTTATTTTAATTGTTCAATAAATTTCAGAGATGCAGTAATTAACATGGTCTATTAAATATAATCAACTACTAACTTCTAACCAATTGGAAAAAAAACCCCCACCTTTAGTCAAATGCATCGTTACACAGTACTTACTACTAATGTGCTATTTGCTAAATTTTATAGTCTCTGTTTACAAATATTTGGTCTATGCAGACGAATCTTGATTGCTTCATAATTCTAGGAGAATATAATGATTCATATACAGTGAAAAAACATATCACAATATTTAGTAGCAAATGTGCCTTCAAAGGATTTGGGGAATAAAGTCATACAACACAATTTACGTTGGCAAGAGAAAGTATTTGATTTCCTTTTGTTGTCAATGCAGAGGCACTGATGCCTGTTTAAGGTTCCTTATGTGTGTGAAAGAATAGATAAGAAGAGGGCTAGAGGAAATAATACATAAATTGCCATAAATTTCCATCACCCAATTACAAATACCTGAGATTTGGAGAAGTGAGATGGTTGGCCTTATTTATTTAAAGTAAATGAAAATGTTCAAAGTCTTTCAGTAAGGTTGGGAAAAAAGTGAAGCAAACCAAAATCAAAGAATAGAAAACCTCTGAATTCATCAGGGCCAGTCAAACAGCTCACGTATACTGCTCAGCAGAGAACAGCGAAGCTCTCCCTGAGCTACGAGTGACCTGAAATAGCCCATCCAAAAGAAGTAGTGCAATATATATTGTGGGAATACACAGCTCTTCCTTAACATCAGTTAAGCTGTACTGAGACATCACCCAGTCTGAGTACTCCTGGACTCTAAGAGGGATGGTTTCTTTGGGATGTGCTGTTCTGAGCCTAACCTGTGTTCAGCTCAAGAGTTAAGCCAGATGCCCCCATATCATCCTCTACCACAAGATGCCAACATGCCTAGGGTCTCTGTATCTTACTGTGCTGCTACTCTTGCCTGTTTTATTTTCCTCATCTTCCCTGTGTGGTCGCTTGTATGATAAAATATGTAATCCATACTTTATTCCAAATGAGTGAATAATGTTATTAATTGTGGTAGGACTTCAGGCATATCTTTAAGAATCGGGACCAAAACTTATTTTCTCTTTTTTTCTTGCATCCTGTTTTCAAATAAATTGCAAGCTGTTTTGGGCATATGCCTTCTTCCATCAAGATGGTATGTCCCACAAGGCGACACGCTCGTATAAGCATGTCTTCCAACAAATATGTGACTAATTAAAATAAGAGAATAATGACAGGAATCATATCTCTATTTCCCCCCTTCCCCCCTTCAGCTCTTCCATCTCTTTACAAGTTCTAAGTTACGTTTTTAAATGAAAGAATTTTAGACAAAGAAGATGAGGCCAATGAAACCTTACTTTGGTTGCTCAGGGAAGCCTTAGGCCAGCAAAACCTGGTTGTCATGGGTGACTTCACTTACCCAGACCTTTGTTGGGAAAACAACACAGCAGTGAGCAGGTTCCTGGAATGCATTGAGGACTGCTTCCTGCTACAGATGCTGAACACACCGACGTGGTACAGCACATCACTGGATTTACTGCTCACAAACTGGGAAGACTTACTTGACAACGTAATTACCAATAGTAGCCTTGGATACAGCAACAACAGCATTGTGGAGTTTTAAGATCCTGCTGAGCAGACTGACGACCAGTAGTAGGACAAAGACCATGAATTTTAGAATAGCCAGCTTCAGTATGCTCAGAGCCCAGCAGCAAGAGATTCCCAGGGAAGCATCCATGGCGGGCAACAGACCTTGTGAGAGCTGGGAGTTATTCAAGAACAGCCTCCTGGAAGCACAGGAACAGTCCATTCCCTACAAAAGGAAAGAGAGACTGCAGAACTAGAGACCACCCTGGCTTAACAAAGATCCTTTGTGTGTTTTTAAAAGCAAAAAAAAAAAAAAAGCATACTGGATAAGGAAAGGTGGCTAAATAGCCACAGAGGACTTCAAGAACCTTGCTAGGGCATGCAGAGATGAAGTCAGGAAGGCTAAAGGCTCAGCTAGAACTGAAATTGTGCAAAGATGTCAAGAGCACAACAAAGGGTTCTTCAGTTGTATTAGCAGTAAGCAGAAGGACAGGGAAGACATAGACCCATTGCTAAACATGCCAAGGAAACTAGTCACTAATAAAGCTGTCAAGGCAGATGTTCTCAATACCTTCTTTGCCTGTCTTTATGGTTGGAGCTGGACCCCAGGTCACAGGATCAAGTATCTACAACAAAACACATCAACCCACCAGTAGCGGAGGAAAGGCTCGTCTGTGGCTTCTTGCAAGGGCTCAACCCACCCACATAAATCTACAGGCCCAGACAGAATCCACCCCAGGGTGTCAAGAGAAGTGGCTGGCATTGTTGCAAGACCGCTGTCTTATAATCTTTGAAAACTCGTGGAGATCAGGGAATATCCCTGATGATTTGAAGAGAGCAAATGTCATACCCATCTACAAGAAGGGCCAAAAGAGGACCCAGAGAACTACAGGCCCATTAGTCTAACTTCAATTCATGCAAAAATAATGGAATGACTAATCCTAGAAATTACGACAAAGTAAATGAAGCAGGTGATTGGGAAAAGCCAACAGGGATTTACTAAAAGCATGATTTCATGCTCGACTGACTTGATCACCTTCTACAACAAAATAACATTTTCTGTCAACATTGGGAAAGCAGTGGGTAATGTTTACGTGGACTTCAGCAAAGCATTTGTCACTGTTTCCCACAGCATTTTCTTGGACAAACTGGCAAGATACAATTGGATGGGTGTTCTGCGAGATGGGTAGAAAATTGGCTAACAGGCAACACTGAGATGGTGGTAATCAAAGGTCTTTACACAGGCTGCCAGCCTGTCACAAGTCGATCCTCCAGGAATTGGCACTGGGCCCCACATTGTTCAACATCTTTGTAAATGACCTGGATGATGGGATTAAAGCACCATGTCATTGAGGTTGATGACACTAAATTGGATGGTGAGGAGGACACATCAGAAGGGAGAGCCGTCTTACAGAAAGACCTGGAGAGCCTGCTAGAGTGGGTAAGCCACAACTGTATGAAGTTTAACACAGACAAGTGCAAAGTCCTGCACCAGCGATGACATAAGCAAAGATCCCAGTTGTACTGGGTTTGCGTGGCAAGGTTTTGGTAGCCAAGGCCAATTGGCTCCAAGACAGACCCGCCACTGGCCAAGGCTGAGTCAATAAGCGCTGGTGGTAGCGCCTCTGGGATAACATATTTAAGAAGGGGAAAAAAACTGCTGCGNTCCCTGTCCCCATGCTCTGCTCAGGGAGAGGAGGTAGAGAAATTGGGAGCGAAGTTGAGCCCAGGAAGAAGGGAGGGGTGGGGGAAAGGTGTTTTAAGATTTGAGTTTTATTTCTCACTACTCTACTCTGATTTAATTGGTAATAAATTAAATTAATTTCCCCAAGTTGAGTCTGTTTTGCCTGTGACAGTAACTGCTGAGTGATCTCCCTGTCCTTATCTCAACCCTCAAGCCTTTCATCATATTTTTCTCCCCCTATCCAGCTGAGGAGGCTGAGTGATAGGGTGGCTCAGTGTGCACCTGGCATCCAGCCAGGGTCAATCCACCACACCAGTCCAGGCTAGGACCTGTGTGGCTGGGGAGCTGCCTTGCTGAAAGGAACCCAGAGGTCCTCGTAGACAACCAGCTGAATATAAGGCAACGGTGAGGTTCTGCAGCAGCAAAGGCAAATTGGATTCCCAGCTGCATCCACAGGGGCAGAGATAGAGACCTGATCATCCCATGCTACTCAGAGGTTGTCAGTACTGTGTCCAGTTCTGGTCTCCACAACCGAAAAGAGGCATGGACAAACTTGAGAGGGTCCAAAGGAAGGCCATGAAGATGATCAAAGGGCTGGAGAACCTGCCCTATGAGGAACAGCTGAAGGAGTTAGGTCTTTTCTCTCTGGAGAAGAAAAAGCTCAGGGAGGACCTCATCACAGTATTCCAGTACTTAAAGGGTGGCTATGAAGAGGGGCTGTCTCTTCACAGATAGCCACGTGGAGAAGACAAGGAGCAATGAGTACAAGCTGCCCTAGCAGAGGTTTCATATTTTTATAAGAAAGAAAATTTTTACAGTGAGAACAATCACTGGAACAACCTCCACAGAGATGTGGCAGAGTTCACATCACTGGAGGTTTTCAAGATGCGATTTGACAGGGTGCTTAGATAATCTCATCTATTCTCCATTTCCCACAAAAGGTTGGAACAGGTGATCTTTCAAGGTCCCTTCCAACCTGGGCTGTAATTTGATTCTACGTCAAAATAGTCTGATGCCTCCCCTAACTAACCAGTGTCATTTTACTGCATCTCTTTAAAAGGAGGGAAGGGATAGAAGAAGTCAAAAGCATATATCTGAATTTTTTCCAACTCTATGAATTGCAGTCTTTGAAAGAAAATCCACAGCAAGATTTGAAAGCCTTCCCTTTCTTTCAAAGAGGAGGAACACTGTGGCAAATGGCTGGCTCTTTACGATCTTATTTTCTCTCAAATGAAGGTAAAATCATAGCAATAATTATAACAATTTTAGGTACCAAATTCATCATTTCTAGATAACATTCCTTCACCTTTACTTCTGGCAGATTCTCCTTCACTACGTTTATTTAGATATATTTATGCAAACTCTGTTGAGAAATCCAGCCAAGTTCAGTGATTAAAGTCAAGTAATAGAAGTATGGCATTTATAACTTTATATCTGAGGTTACATCAGGGTTTCCACTAAAAGCTCCTTAAGAAATTGCGGCAGAAATATCTTTAGCTTGTCTTAAGCATACACGTTTTTAATGTTTGAAGTATTTTTAAATATTATTTTATGAGATGAATATGGTCTTTTGCACCCAAATACTGTAAAAGCACATTTCTATCTTCTGTGTTCCTAACACGTTATTTTGTTTTTCTGGCTCAGTTTACCGTGTCATCATCTCTAACAACTCAAGAGGACATCCTTCTTGCTTGGTCACTGACATTCCCATTTGGTTTCAGATCAGAAGTGCTCTTTTGAAGAGAACCTGTCAAGATACCCCACAATATGCTTAGGTTTGTATCAGGGGATGCTCTTTGTGCGTGCCCACTGCTTTCATTTTAGATGAAACTAAACTGGAAGATCTGCTTCAGGACAGCTTTCAAGCCACAGACATGTATTCAGTCCATGAATTAATATCGAGACAGATTTAAATAAAAACCTTAAAAAACAGGTTGTGCAGACCCCGAACTACCTTCACAAATTGTTTCACTTTCCAGATCTCCCTTTGCTGCACCACGCTACTTATTTACATGGAACCAGCCCTTGGACAAAGGCACACAATATAGAAAAGATTCTTATCTCACATTCTTTTTCTCTTGAAAGTCAATGGGCATCTTGCCATTTCATATCATACTGTCTGATTTTATCGGTTCTAAGGATACTGTAAGGATATGCTGAACTCTCTAAATCGCAAATAGTTAAGACCTTATCTTATTACATCAATACATATAAAGGACCATACACTATTTAATTTAATTCAATAAACACTTTACCATTGATTTTCAAGCATACAAAACAGGGCTTCAACATGAGAATATTCTTGATTTCTCATTTCAATTTTAATGAAGGATTAACAATAAATAAACTGAACTGAAGGAAAAGCAACTGAACGTATAATGTCCTATTTCATGTAAAGAATCAATTGAACTGGGTCAAAGAGAATCTAGATAATCTGAACATTAAAAATGTATTAGCATTAATCTTTGTTAGAAAGTGACTATGAGATAAAGTTGCTTGTTCGAAGAATAAAACAGAACAGCAGAGGTCTGTATAAAGGCTTCCTTTAGGAAAGTACTTAACCAACAGCTCTATGTTCAGCACATGCTTAATCCTTTTGAGTTCAGTGGCTTAAATCTTTCCCTCAGTAAGGAGCAAATTCTGAATTAGGGCCTAACTCTCTTAATACTGTGAATAGTTCAGGCTTAGGCCAAAGCCCATGAAAACCAATACAACTGTTTTCCAGCAGAATCGGCACGTTTTGAACAAGACAGATAGAGCTAATCTGTATATTTATTATCCAGGGGTGTTTCACTCCTGTAAACACGGAAACATAGGATGGAGGCAGCTATATTGCAATCTAGAATGTCTAAAGTACATAAACTATTGAAACAGGTAATGCTGGTGCAATGGATATGTCACACATCAGAATAACAATGCTGTGTCTGTAACATGTTGTAATGTTTAATAAAATAGATCATTTGTTGAGAGAAAAAGGAGGATGGAGGGAAAATTAAGAACCTAATGAATCCCTCATATTACCTGTTGGACCAAATCTGTTACCTGCCTTGCCAGCTGTAAACCACAGTACTTTTTCAGTGGCCAAGCATACTGGCTGAAATTTAAAACATTTGAAGAACTATAGCTGTTAAGAGACATATGCGAAGGTTAGAAATTTGCAAGACAGTTGCTATCATTCATTTATTCTTTTCAAGCTTGGCCTACTCTTAGAATTGCTTGCTGTTGCCTAGTTTGTGTCTTGGGAAAACTTCAGATACTTAATTTTTCAAGAGTAAAACCAAGGGTTTTGAAGTAACAGTTACATATTTTAGCACACAAGAGGGGATTTCTGGAGGATGCTGTGTTTGAAAGCATCAAATTAGAAGGTCAGTTGACCTACATAAATGAACATTGCATATAGCCAAACCTGAAGCAGCACAACTACTTATAAATGTTACCTTGAAGAATTCCAGAGAAGTAACTGAATTTACTGTTTTATAGCAAGCAGGGAGGAAAATGGTCTGTTCACGCTGTTCAGTGGTTCCAGTGTTCATGAGCTGTTAGGGACTACTCAAGCAGGTACCGCTCAGTTTGCAAGTGATAGGTCTGACATGGTTTCAAAGACATATTCCTGGCCCTCTAACTGTGGACATGGAAGTAATGATTTATAGAGGTTTCTTTTAAAACTACCTGTCTGGCAACATTTAGTGTGATGCTGAAGGAGAATCCACGTACATCTATCCAAACAAAAGTTCTATATATTGCTTCAGGGCAGGCACCTCAGCTCTTGACTTACACCTTTATTTGGCTAAGTACTTAATAGTACTTTTGTGTTTTGCTGAGATACGACATTTACTGTTAGGGCTATGCTAATAAAGTATGTTATTATCTCATAGAATGGACAAGATTTTTTACAAAATGAGAATTAATCAGATACTGTTATACATAGCACAGATTTCTACTAGACCATTCAAAAAACCCTGTAGACATTAGTCAATTTTCTATTATTCTCTAGAGGTTTGAAGGGTGTTGTTCTTTCATAAACTTTTCTAAAATCCTATTAAAACCATCTTTGCACAATTCTGCAGGACATTAATTTGGAGACCAGTTTCCACATATTCCACAAGGACCAGAGGGAGATTGCTTGCCCTTCAAATTGTGGAAGAATAAAGGGGGAGTAAGTGTTGTTATAAACAGAAAATTCACATGAATATGTTGGAAATCCAGTCCGCTTTCCACTGAAATGTGTGTTAAACACAGGAAACCCGCAATAGCAAACCAATGTATGAGGAAGAATCTTTAGTACAGAACATCAGCTGAAAGAGTTGTCAGGGCAATTCAGCTGCTCCACTGTGACAGATGTAAAAAAAGCCAAAAACCAAAACCAAAACCCCAAAACTCCTTGAAATTAGAAAAAAGGGTTAGGGGAAAGAAGAAAAAAAATAAAAAAAGAGACAAAAGAAAAAACTGAAATATAAATCAGTCTAATGTGAGCAGGAGAGGAGACGTTAGTAGCTGAAGTAATGCCTCAGTGGCAGACAGATGTGTGGTAGAGCTGCTTTATGCCTCTGAGGCCACCTCGCAAGGTAAAAAATGTTCCCACACTAAACATTTCATCAAGAGGAATAACAGATGGCCTCTTTCTTACCCTGTCCAGAATACTGTAATTTGCTTGGTGAAAGGATGACTGAAGACGTATTACTACCTGGTTCCTGTAGGTTGCTTCGGAGACAGCTGTTGCTGTTTTCCTAAGAGAAGAAAATGGGCCTGCTGGTGGATTGTCAATCATCTTGGATTACAAGCTCGCAAAGACAGGGAGTCAGGATCGTACATTTTGAACCTCAGTTGCAGCATGAGTAACCACTGCTCTGTTCCTGTTTGGATGCATTGACGTTACTCGGGGCAGATTTATCGGTTATCCTACCTGCCAGATCCTCTTCATCCATATATGACTCCTAGTGCCTCACACATGCATTGATACATGATACGCTACCCCAGGATGATGACAGATTCAAACAGAAGTGCCAAAATAGTTTTTCTTCCTTCCTCTGAGGACAGGGATCTACCTCTATATTTAGTATTAGTCAGAGGGAGCATCAGTCAGGCAGTGGCTACAGAAACTACCCTGAGCTCTTAAACTCACTATATTTTGTAACAATTCAGATGGGCAGGAGAAATAAAACATTGAACAGATAACTTTGTCTGGCATGTCATGTACACACTAGCATCTACCATCATTCTCCCCATTTTTTTTCTGTTTCATCTGTGTATTCAGGGGTGGACTCGCCAGCAAATGCACAACACGGAATGAGAGCCTCCTCTCCCACCATTCTCTAAAAATTCAATCTATTAATGCTTATATACAGCCCGGATCTTGTCTTACAGGTGAAAAAAAAAGGGGTATGCTTTGGGACACTATAGGATATGAGAGTTGTTCATAGAGAGGTAGAGCTGGTGAGGAATGCTGTTTACTGTGAGGATTTGGGCAGTCTGGGTTTGTTGGGTTTTTTTATTTTTAAAAATATTTCTTTTAGATGATACCTTTGATCTCATTTTCTCTCCTGTAAGCTTTTTTTTTTTTTTTTTTTTTTGAGAACCAAACCACAAAAAATTAACTGGAAAATGAAGATTTGTTTTTTCCTTTTCCTTTACCTTAGTTAAAATGAAAAGAAAAACAAAACCAAAGAAACCAAACCCTAAACACTTGACTAAAGTATATTCAGGAAAACAGACAAACAATAAAGAAATTGCTTAGAAAAAAAATGAAGTTTCAAGTAGCTTGGAGTGGGAGCTGGTCTCTTGACCATGCTGAGATGCCTAGCTCAAATGCTGGTGTTTATGTACTACAGATCTAAAGTTAATTGTGATGAATCCCACTGTGGGTACTTGGTAGTACAAGATCTCTTAATGAGGGCCCAGCTTATGGAGAATTATCTGCTTGATTTCCTGAGTAGAAAGAGTATGAAGCAAATTTGGATAAACAGGGAGAAAGAAAACTAAGCAGTAGGTTTTTCTGGTGTGTTTCTAGTAATACACAGAGGACTGGAGCTCATGGCAACAACTTCTTGAAGACATTTTTCCCACGTTATTTTTCATTTGCCAAGTACTGTGGTTTGCAGGATACCATCACGTAGCACCATTGGCATATAGGAACAAGACTGATCCTGTGTATCAGACATTCCTTTAGGGCACAGGAATATTAACTTTCAGTCAGCAATAGAGGAACGTGGAATAAATTCCCATTCTGAAAGGGACTGTGATCTCAGCCATCTTCTGGGTGGTTATATCTGTCATTTACTGGGAAGACAAGTTGAAGTGACTGACCTTCTAATTCAGATATCTATGCTGTGTCTATACAGATTAATCTTGGCAACAGAGATGAAGACATTGTGAGAATCCTGCTTGTCTATATCTGCATTTAAAGGCAAGGAGAAAGGTTTCATAATATTGCCCCCTTGACGTTATTCCTCCTTAAAGGAGAAGCTGGAAGAAAGTCCCCAGAGATTGTAGCCACTTGAAATGTCCCTTTTGTTCAACCTTCAGGGTTTCCAGGACAACATCCTTTTGACATGACATTTTGAGGAAAGCTAATGAAAGTCCATCCATCTAACTTTGCTGTCTTTTTTGGGTTGGTATCAGGAAGAAAAAGTTTAGATGTTTCACGAAAAATATTTCTATGGAATCAGCTATAAAGTTTAAAAATTTGAAGCTACACAAAACTTGCCGCATTGTAAGTTACAGCTAATTCACAGAATCACAGAAGCAGAGAATCGTTAAGGTTGGGACCTCTTGAGATCAACAATCCCAACTCCCTGCTCAGGCAGGGTCAGCTAAAGCAGATCATGCAGGACAGTGTTGTGTTTTAAAAATCTCCAGCGGTTGAGACTCTGTAGTGTCTCTGGGCAACCTGTGACCATGCTGTCACCCTCACAGGAAACAAAATGTTTTCTTGTGTTCAGATGGAATTTGATGTAGGTTTGTTTTTGTTTTGGTTTGGTTTGGTTTTGTTTTTTTTTTTCCTTTTTTTTTTTTTTTTCTTTTAATTAATTCCTTCTTGTTGTATCATTTGGTCCCTCCAGGAAAAGTCTGTCCTCCTCATCCGATTCTGTGATCTTCATTTCCTCCAATCAGGTATTTATACATAGGGATAAAACCATCCTGAGCCTTCTCTTCTCCAAGCTGAACAGTCCCAGCTCTCTCAGCCTTCTCTCATATGAAAGATGTTCCAGTCCCTTAATCAGCTCAACTCTAGGGGATTTTGTTATTGGTTTGGAGTTTTGTTTATTTGTTTGTTTGTATTCTTGTCTAAAACACACAATCAATCATAGAACACCATCACTGAAATGATGGTTCCTTCTGGTTCTAAGGCATGCGACATTTGTGTCTGTTGGTGGTTTCTTTGCTGTATGGTACCACTAAGAATTTAGACTTGGCACCTGAATGGAAAAATTCCAGATACATTGTCTTCCTGATTGAAATCACAGGACTGGCTTCTTTCATTGCACTTTTTTATTTCTTTTTTTTCCTTTTTTTTTTTTTACTGTGGAAGTTTGGATGCTACAGTTTACCCATGTCTCTGCTGACCTATTTCTGACCTTCCTAGTTTTCTGGCAGTTTGCCTAGACAAAAGCTGTAGTTAGACATTTTTTACCCCCACCTAGAACATTCATACTCTATGAATGGATTTTGAGTCAAAACCATCTAGAATATTTAGAAGAATGGCCTCTCCATCCGTGAAGTACATTGCACTACTTGTGATTATTCTGGACAAGATTCTTAATTCAGGAAAACATCCTGGCTTTGAATTACCACGTACATATAATCCTCATAGTTCTAATGATGTACAGACTTGATAATGTACCAGTGCACTTTTGTGAATAAATGTCTTCCTGTTAGACGCGAAGAGCAGTTGTAACCTTTAATGCATGAATGCTCATAGTTCTGGATGCATATGTTGTGGAAAACTCAGATTAAGTTAATTATTTAACTTAATGATTTAGCTTATGATTTAATTAAATTATTTAATTTAATGAGTAAATATTAATTCTCATTAATTCATTTACTCTGAGAATAACTGTATCTGTGTAAAACCACCTTAAAAGAAAACTAATTCTTTGGAGAAAAAAAGTAAATTATGCTTTTGCTAATAGAGTTTGCCATATTGTCTCAAGCTAGGCTAAATTGCAGCAAGAGAGTAAGCCCAGGAGTGAATATGATTTGTGGTTTATTTTATTAGTGTTCAAAGATTATCCTGTTAGGTGGAGAACATTTGCTAGGGAAAATTGATCCTGTTAATTTATCTTTGTTTATAAAACATTAGAGATGATGTTTAGATCATATATTAACATATCATCCATAATATGGAAGAACCAGATGCTCATGTTATGCTTTTGAATGTGATTGCTGCTCTTAAAGCTGCTTCTTATGCATTTTTACTTCTATGGAAGGTGACAATTAAACTTCAGTTCTAAGTTCATTCTGGATTGTCTTTATTTTCTTTGTTTTAAATTAAAGACTTTTTTTCCCCCAGTAAAAAATGTATACTGCTTTCTTAATTTGCTGTGCCGTCTGTGTCACTGCAATCCTAATTTGCATTCTTCAGGGATGGAATCTGAGCCCTGTTGAAGCTAGTGGTCATCTGGCAAATCTGGTAACTCGAGTCACTTAGCATAAGGGTACAAGGGACATCTCCTGCAGAAACGGCCTTATAAGTCAAGGTTAGGTACATCAGCATACCTACTCCAAAATCCTAATAACATGGTTGTGGGAAACTGAGGAAAAGTAGTCTAAATTTTTGAGTCCAGCACAACACACCATGTGATTCAGCTGAGGCCAGGAGCGCTTGTGGGATACTGAAGCAGGAACAGGCGCAGAAGGTGTCTGTTCCGTCAAACAATGATGCAGCTGGAGAGGTTCCTTGTTCCCCAGGCCGTGCAATTGCTGCATCATCTAGTTTGTGTGGCAAATGTCAACACAGGGTTCAAATCCTCTAATGAAATCGAAAAAAGGAGCATCTGGGAAGAAGAGGATGAGAACATCTTCTACATATCAGAAAGAGGTAATCTGTTTTGGGTTTTTTCCCAATGAAAATAGCCCCAGTTAAGAGCAGAAGTACATTCAAGACTGGGCAACTCTGTAAGTGAATGGAAGGTAGTTTTTCAGCCACACTACCAGGAAAGGGGCAGATTGGTAAAACCTACTTGTTAAAGCTAATAGCAAAAATTTGCCCAATCTGCCATCTGCAAATAGCTGTATCAAATCAACAAAACACTGCTTTGTTTTCCTGCCATTGGCTCGACCCCTTTAGATCATACTGCAACTGAAAGTGGATGTGAAAGTCCACCGCAGCCCCGAAACTCCTCTTGACACGCTGCAGAGCCAGGGGAATTGTCCTTGGACACATTACACTCTGACTCTCAGTGCCTGCAGCACTGCAGTCACCTTGATGAGGCTGGGAAAAGAGCAAGAAAATTAGAGCTCATATAGACGTGGAAATAAAATTAAACCAATTAACTTTTTTATACCTTTTTCTGGCTATAAGCACAATTTTTATCTCAAGAGAAAAAATAAATTCAATTTACCTTAGATAAACTTTTGCTGTTCTGAGTCTTCAGAGTGATTACTTAAAAAACCCTGTGCTGTCCATTTGTGCACAAATGCACTTGAGTTGTTTTTAATTAAAAAGCAACTTTAATAACTGGTTTATGCTGTTCAAAAAATTATTGGTTTTTCAGTAGGATATTCATGTATTAAACCTATCGTTTTATTAAAATGAGTATCTCAAGCCTGGAACTACTTTTGTCCAATTCTCCAAGATCTTTGCATCTTGGAGAATTTTAGGGCCAGCTCTTCTGATTACTCAGGTCTGTAAACGCATTGAGTTTTAAGGAAATGTTTGTGAGAAGTTCACCAAACAGAGAGTTCACCCAGTTTCTCATCTGTTTAATATAGAGCAATTTTCTTAGACATGAACGTGTTAGTCACATTGTTCTGATAACTAATGTCATAGTATTTGAGCACTCAGATGCTCTCTCAGGACAGAATATGAGCGCTTCTCCAAAGTCTCCACTTTTATTTGTTTTATGCAGAAGAAAAATTAGTGGGATGATGGCTTTATTCAGAGAAAGATCGACCCAGAAACTGCAGCCAGTGATCCAGAGAAACAAGAGGGCTGACGGGGTGAAAGGAAGGAGAGGCAGTCCTGTAAGGAAGACTGAACTCCCGCTCTTCGTGTTTCGTCCCCCAGGATCTCATTACTTCCCACCTTCACCACCTTCACGGCAGCGTGCTGCTCTGAGCTCAGCTCATACCACAGGACAGACATGTTCCCCTTGGCAGCGCTGTGGTTTTGCAGGGTTCGAGCAGAAAAAGGCTGGAGGATCAGCTCTCCAGTGCACTTGAAAGAAGCAGGATGACTCAACTCTCTGCTCTTGGTGCAGGAGAGAGTGGCAAAGGAGGGGGGAGGTAGGGGATGGAAACAGGAGAACCCTTTATTGTGAGATAAATCACACCCCTCGCCTTAACATGCAGAGGACTGTATTATTTCCTAGAGACCACAGTGCAAGGAGAAATCTGGGGAACCTTACAGTACGTTTTATTGTGTAGAAGCTTAGTTGACACCAGCTGATGTTTTTGAAGAACCAACTCCTGCCAAGCCCTAAACCAATTCTTCTTTTCTCTAACAAGTGGAGAGGAAGATGTGCATTTTGGGGCTTCATATCTGATCAGGCTGAAAATTTATCCCACCGTGCCTAAGAGAATGTAACATTGCTCTAAAGTCTTGAACCTTGAGATTTTGCAGTTATTAACAGAATATATGAAATCATCATGAAGGTGAATTGATGCACAAACCTGGTAAGGCAGGTCTTTTGGTAACTAAACATTTGCCAAGACCTTGTACAGCCCAAAATAAAATCTCTGAAGTAATAAAGTGTATAAAACATGAAAGCAACCTCCTTGGTTCCTGAGACCAGCAAAACTAGTTGCTATTGCTGGGAAATTTTCAGAATTGCTGTATAGTTTCCACTCTCATTAGCCAAAAGTAGAGGAGAAAGTGTGAAACCATAAACCATAAAGGAATAAAACTTTTCATTTATTTTGGTTGGTGCTGTTTTCTTTGGTGCTAGTACTTAAAATCTCACATACGAGATGATGTTCCTCTGATTTAATAGCAAATTTCTCCCAGGCTCTTTTTTGGTGAATGAATCAGTTGGATGGGAAAGGTGTTTGCTCCCTTCCTAATCACTGCAGCACTGATTATGTGTGTTGATGACATACTTAATCTGATTCTGATTTTCTGGATAATTTTATAAAGGTAAAATAGTTCTTCTGATGTCAATGTGGTGATTCCAGATTCCCAACTAATTAAGTTAAGGCTGTGTGTTTACGGTGTTGAAGGGATAGGGACAATTCTCTTGAAATAACTCCACTGAGCTTTCAATATGCTGAGCCTTAATTGAAGTTAACACATTTCAAGGCTTATATTATCCTAAAAATCTTGACCATTGAGATTTTTTTCACTCTCCCTTTCTCAGAAAAGTTATTTTTTTCCTACTAGGCTATATTACCGCACAGTATTTCCAAAAAAAGGAATTCTCTTGTGTTCCTTTGTCCTTCTGTAGTTCTGTCTCACAGCAGAGAGCTGTTGTTTTTCTTCCGTTCTCAAAAAAAAATATTGCCGCTCTTCATGGCATATCTGAGCTGAGTGTTGATTTCTCAAGCTTCTGCCAGAAGATGTTTAATAATACTGTCACTCCCAGAGAATCCATGCCATGGCAGGTTCTGACAAGGTGCAAAATGTGGGAGAAGTGTGAATTTACCATCTGCACTGCCCCTACAACACTGAGCCAGTGTCATTAGGAATTAAACTAAAGGAAAGACCTTGGGAGGGAAAGTCACAGCATACCTAGTTCTTGAAGCTATTTCCATAATGGGAAGCAAAACGGTCATAGAACATTGATAGAAGACTGTATATCTTTGTTTCCCTATCTTTATAAACCCCATGTTCCAGGACCAGGAATAAAAGCTTGAGGTTTGTTTGTAGATGTAGACATACAGTGTAGACATTTGTTAACGCATACTCACATAACTGTGTGTTGTCCTAGAAGACAGCAGATGAACTTTCTCATTTTAGCATTGCCAGCTTCCAGCATAGTGTCAGTTAAACCTGAGCCAATTATGTTATGGTGGAAAGGAACTTTTAAAAATTAATCTGTTCTTGCTTAAGGGGATTTGTGGCTAGAAAAATGGTCTGAGAGTCTTTTTATTTGTGTTTCCTTCTGGCTCTGCTAATAACTCACCTTAGTAGATTATTCGTGAACTAGAGCCAAATTCCTTGAGCTGCCTAATTTTAGGCATCACTATACTTAAAAATAATTGTTTGGCCTCAGGAATATAACACAGAACACCCAAGCTGGCCACACACAGTCAAGAGCTATACACTCAATAATGCCAAATACTTATTCATCACTATAACCTATAATAGCTAATTTTGAACAGTGAATCTAGGGAAGTGAAAAATTTCATATCATTGAGAGTGTTACTTTGTGAAAGGGAATATGAAGGATCTGGCAGACAGGAAAGCATCTGACCAAACAATTAATTCAGGAAGGCTATGTGTCTATTCACTGGGAAGTGAGAGCTCCATGTCTTCCCTGGGAGATGGTACTTTCCAACAGAGGTAAATATAACACTCTTTTACACTGGAGTAGTAAATCAGTGACCTAGGAAAAAGGAAGAAAATCCTGAACATCAGCAAATCCTGAAAAACAAAGCACCCCTGTACATCAGGAGACTTGCAATGTAAAGATCTTCTAAGTTGCTGTATACTTTCCTGGCAATACAATAGTTTAAAGTTGGAGAAGGTGGGAAAGGGAGAGCACTTTCTGTTATTAATGCTAAAGCTAAACTATTACACAAGTATCTATTTAGAGCTTTAGAACCTAAGGTTTGGAAGGGTTTCATCCCATCAGCTCCCTTGGAGACTGGTCCTGTTGAACTGAATGTTCCAAGTCTCATGTGAACTTTTGTGAGTAATTCACTGTCCTGGAAATATACCATGATCACAGAATAATTTAGGTTGGAAGAGACCCTCAGGATGTCATCTGATTCAACCCTCCACTCAGAACAGATAAATTCCACATTAGATCTGACTGCCCAGCTCCTTGCCCTANGAATACTAATGGATGACATGATAGTGAATTTTTCATGATGGCCCTTGGGCAGTAATTTTTCCAGTGGCTGGCCAGCTGTCCTCTCATTTTCTGTTGAGGGAGAGGCAGTGAGTTCTTTCCAGGTGTTCTAAATCTTTGTCCTGGTTTGAGGTAGAACAAAACCAATTTTCTTTTCAGCAATTTTACTTTTCACTTAAGTGTCTTCTAAATGATTANCTCAGGATGTCATCTGATTCAACCCTCCACTCAGAACAGATAAATTCCACATTAGATCTGACTGCCCAGCTCCTTGCCCTATAGTGTTTGAAACATCTCCAGGGATGAATATTGTAGAGCATCTCTGGGAAACCTAGTCCCATGTTTGACCAGTGGCAGTGATCATGTGAACTAAAGTGGTACATGGACTAATCATGCTATTACATCTCCTAAGGATTTTCTATGGGAAGGTGCCACGATGAAAAATTAATGATCACAATACTTTGCAAAATGACCAGATCATGCCGAGAAACAATAAAACTAACTAGATTTATGGGAACACCCCCCAACACCCCCCTCTGCCCCATAAGTGCCCTTCCAGTCTCCAGCCNNNAACAAACAAACAAACAAACAAAAAAACAACAAAACCCCCCAAGAATACTAATGGATGACATGATAGTGAATTTTTCATGATGGCCCTTGGGCAGTAATTTTTCCAGTGGCTGGCCAGCTGTCCTCTCATTTTCTGTTGAGGGAGAGGCAGTGAGTTCTTTCCAGGTGTTCTAAATCTTTGTCCTGGTTTGAGGTAGAACAAAACCAATTTTCTTTTCAGCAATTTTACTTTTCACTTAAGTGTCTTCTAAATGATTACACTCTCTGAAATCAACGGTATGATTTTCAGACAGTGTCTGCTTCTAGCAGTGATAAATCTGATGTTTATAGTTAATGCTAGGGAATGGTACGCAAAGAGGCTCTTGCTTATACTTATTCATATAAAAGCTAAGGTCAGCTAACTTTCTTATTTACCAAGTTGGTGGGCCAGAGGGGGATGAGTATGAACAGGTCACACCTGCAGGGAGAAGCAGACAGGACAGGCAACCCAAAACTGACCAACAGGGTATTCCATCCCATCTGCATCATGCTCAGTATAAAAGCTGAGGGATCAAAGGGGTTAAGTCATCTTCTTCGATGGCCAGAGTTCTAGGAGGACTCTGTCCATTCTTCTGCCTTTGATGCCGATCCATGTGTTCCTGAATCCAGTTCTTGAATCCAGTTCCTGTGTGCCACTGAGTCCAGCCTGGCACTTTCCCAGTGCCTACCAGTGACATGATTGTCATCCCGGGAGCTCAATANGTCATCTTCTTCGATGGCCAGAGTTCTAGGAGGACTCTGTCCATTCTTCTGCCTTTGATGCCGATCCATGTGTTCCTGAATCCAGTTCTTGAATCCAGTTCCTGTGTGCCACTGAGTCCAGCCTGGCACTTTCCCAGTGCCTACCAGTGACATGATTGTCATCCCGGGAGCTCAATATTGGTTTTGAATATATTTCATTATTTTCATATTAATACTTTTTTTTTCCTTTTTTTATTGTTAATATTTCATTAAAGCTATTTAAGGGTTTTTTTCAACCTGGAGGTCTCTCTCCCTTATTCTCTCTCCCTTCCCAGAAGGGGAAGGGAGAGAGAATAAGGGAGAGAGACTTCCCTTTCTGGGAAGGGAGAGCGGTTAAGAGAAAACATCTGTCATTTGTTTAGTGGCCAGCCCAGCCTAAACCTCGACACTCTTGGAAAAGTGTCAGACTTCTGTAAAACTTCAGCTTCAAGGTACTTTCTCCTGTTGCACCTACTCATAAGGTTATTATGATAAAAAAGGAAATGCCAAACCACTTGCAGGCAGATAAACAACTGGTAAGTGAGGGTTGAAATCCATGGTGCATCAGTGGCAGAGAAGCATCTGACCTCAGCTTTGCGCCTGACACTTCGTTAAGCGTTTGCCCTGTTCGTGGTTCACATAGGAAGTTTTCCATGTCAATGAATCACAGCGCCACACATCGATACCTGAATGAAAATAACTTGGGTGTGAGAAACAAGAGTCTGGCATAACAGTGCAGAACTTCGTGGCTTTCAAAGGAAGTTCCTCATGAAGAAAATAATATGTTTCCCAGGAGTTCCTCGATGCTTGCTGTGACATTAAAAATAGCTGTTAACTGTCATGTGCAAACTTAACTTTTCCATAGTTTCCATTTCTACAAAAATAACATGATGGTCTCCAAAGCTTATCTGTATTCTGTCTTCTTGTACAGTTTTTGTCATTTTATATCACAGGATAATTCCACTATATCAAATGCTAGAAGGAATCCCGCAGCTCCATATTGAGTTTGCAGAAAAATGTGGAATAATATATGAATCAATAATTTTCTGTTTCTCTTTGTAATAGTTGAGTTGATGCCCAGTTTTAACAGCCCAGCTCTGCACAGGCCAGTTTGGGAACAGCTTAACACTCAGACTGTGAAAATAAAGAAACATAAATACAAATACATTAT
>VYXH01003484.1:35140-57363 GCA_013397275.1 Burhinus bistriatus
AAAAAAAAAAGGGAAATTAAAAAGAAGATAGAAACCAATATCACTCCAGTTCTTTCATGATAAGGTAATTTAAAGATACAGTTGCAATTGGAGTAGATAGTTGTAGGTCCCTTCCAACAGGAATATTCTATTCTATTCTATTCTATTCTATTCTATTCTATTCTATTCTATTCTATTCTGTTCTATTCTATTCCATTCTATTCTAAGTATGGTCAACTGGATGCCAGCAATATTATAATTTGGAAACTAAAGCACAAGAGGCTGAGCACAAAAAAGACGGCAGCTGAAGACTGAAGAACTACTGAGCAAGTTACAGAAGTTACAGGAATTCACTATCTGGGGCAACAGATGAAATTATTTGCTCTTTGGAGATGAGTGTTTTCCCCAATGTTTACTAAGAAGGGTCTCAACATTTGAGATGACATACACATTTTGACAGCTAAATAGGTCGGGTTAATCAATCACATTCCCAATACTTGCAATGGTGGCTGTACACGCAAATCTGGATTTTCATCTTTATCAGGCTAGGTTCAAGTCCCAGTAAGATAAGCATTAGCAACATATCTTCCTAAACAGAAATATTAGTTCCCATGCCTGTAATTTCTACTAAACTTTGTGGAGACTACCTGTGCTGCCTGTGGTGGGGAAAAGAGGAACAAGAAAGATTGAAGTCTTTTGAGTCAAAGGTTCAAGTTCAGGAAAAAAATCCATAAGTTTTAGGGAGGTCAAGAGGCCTTAGAGGTCAGAAAACAGGGCAAATCAAATAGAAGATGAAAATAGAAAGATCAAGATATAAATACAGACCCTCAGGATAAAGATCCCAGTTCCCTCTGTACAGACCATGGAGGTTTGAAGGTTTTTTAAGTAGCTTCTAGACTATTGAGAAGCTTCCGGATGTTCCGCAAATCACTTCATTGTCATTTTTTGTCGACATTCTTGGCTATACTTTTGGAGATGCAGTGACATTGAAATCTCTTGGCTACTGCAGTGTACAGCGTGCCAGGTCTGAATCTACTACGTTCTTCCTTGATCTTTTACTTCCGACTGGGACAGCAGTTAAGTACCATTTACATGAATTTCTAGTGCAGTCAGAACATAAGCAAGTGAATTAACAATAATAGCACTTAATCACGTGCTCAAAATTATAAACATGCTTCAATGCTGCTCTAGCTGAAGACAGTCTAGAGCTAGGACCTTAGCTTCTGTCTCTGCAGTTCAGTCTGTCTACATCAGTTTACTCATTTATAAGACAGAACCTTTGCCTATACGCCACACAGGCTCATTCAATTAATGTTTTAAGCTGCCAGGGGATTCTTGGTTGAAAATCATTATAATGTGAAAATATAAGAATTCTTTTTATGTAATGCTTTCGTTTTCAAATGAACTCTGAAAGAGCATTCCATGTTCAGATAAAAGTCGAATGAGTGTAATTGTAGAGGACCACAAAAATCAGTATTACAGAACAATTTCCTTAGCATGGTAATACCTAACAAAGCTTCTGAAATCTTTCAATTAACTCTTTTCCATAGGGAACACCTGAAGTTCCATATAATGAGTCATGCTATGATTCTGTGATTAATACAATTTAAATCTCAATAGTTTAGTTCTTTTACAGATATCTGAAGCAAGATTCAGAGGAGGTTGGTTTGTTTCATTGATTCATTTATTTAAGGTAAAATCCATTAGAATTGTCAAGATTTAAAAATTCAGCCCCAAAAATGCAATTCATATTTTTATTTAAAAGGTTCCTGCTTTTTAGGACTGAATATGAAACCAAACACATGTATATAAAAAGAATACTGGCACCCTTACACAGTAAAAATTGCAATTCCTTTACAGATTTTATTAAAGCTATTATCTTATTGGACTGGCAGTTACAACATCAGGATCTCTGCAGGTAAAAGACATTTTAAATATGGTAATTTACTAGTGTAGTCAAAGGGTGAAATCTTGCATTTACTCCTATTTTAACCTAGAATTTGACTCTGAGAGGGTCATCTTTCCTTACCTTTCTGGAGAAAGCAATTCGTATCTCAATGCGATATACCATATTCTCTGTTTTATACCTTTTATGATTTAGAGAAATGAAGGACTCTTAACTACTGTTCGTTCTTATTGATGAAATCAATACAATTTCCCAGTGGTGTGCAATAACTGAACAGGAGTTTATGGATGTTTACATAAACTTCTGCAGGGGGGAAGTTTTTTTCCATAGTGCCATTTCATTTATTCCTTTAACATTCAGTGTTTCTGTAAAATTTCCCACCTCAAATCAGCAGGTTCTTGCACACATCCTTTTTTTCGTGCTGAGTGCAAGACAAAAAATAGACAATAACCCAAGCCTTTCTTTTCATTGGAAAAGATGCAGTGTCACTATGCACACTGCATGGAAAAAAGCTTCAGTTCATAATCTACATTGTCAGCTTTAAGTGTTCACACCTCAAGCTTTTACAATTTCATTTTGGGTATGTCACACCTCTAATCATGACAATTTAAATGTATGACCTTAGCACAAGATAATTTTTGATTGAACTGAATACATATAAAATATTAGAAATGGCTCTGTGAAGTGACTCTTCTGCCCTGCCCCTAGTGAGGATTTCTTGCTCATTTGATGAAATAAACTGGGAATATGAGTCATCTTTTCCTTATTTTGTTTTCTTGCCTGTTTGCTTTCTGGCAAGCAACTTTATATGAGCAAAATCTGGCAAAAAGCAAAGGCAGGGATTTAGGCAGGAATTATATTTAATGCCAGCGTCTCAAAGTCTAAGTGGAATTTCTAGTCCCATATACTTTATGCTATCTTTAAGGGATTAGTCAAAATAATCAGTATGTACACAAGGTCCCAAATAAGAAAGCTTGGAAAACAGTGTGAGAGTCATAAAATTCTTTTCCTTTTTTGGTAAATTAATGGGAAAGCTTTCTGTCTTGTTCGTCTTACAATTTTTTATTTCTTTTGAGCCAAAAAAAAGAAGCTGCTTAAAAATTTAAGGATATTGCTGCTATGGGGTGTCATCTTCTGGAACACGCAAGGTAGAAGAAATTGCTTCTTTCTGATCCAGAAACACGTAGCACTTCCACATGCCTGTCAGTTGCTACTTAATAGGAATGATGGCACAAAGCTAAGTGCTTCTTACTCCACATGATAGATCTCTAAAACAGTTTAGATGACTCAGCCCTTTAAAGTGACTCTTTATCCACAGGAAGGTAATCCGGCACAGTTAGCACTAGTGTACACCTACTTAGTGTAGTTGTAGAAGTCTGACCGGCATTGTAAACACTTGAAGGTTTGTTGTGATGACTGCCATTCCTCACCGCAAAGCGTGTTCTCCCTCCATAGACCATTTTGTAACTATCAGTACAATTCCAAAACAGCAATGTTTAATATGCCACTTGAAAATTTGTTCTGTGTGCGTGAACATCTACTCCTAATGCTATGGTGTCATGGAGAAATACAAATTTAATCTGGATGATCCCTGATCATACACTCACACATTTTTCAAATCAGTCAATGTGTATGAATGTTATTTATGGAATCATAGAATCGTCTAGGTTAAGATAAAACAGTTTGCTGACTCCCTATAGTTATAGGGAGATTTAAATAATTGATCACACTTCTTTTTTATGATATCATAGTTAGATCACTGGAGTGGGTTTATCTCGCTTGTCTTCAGCTGTCTATAAGGCAATGCAGAGACAAGAGCTAGGTAATTCAGGCTTCCTTTAAAGCCAAAGAAGAGAAAGAACCATCTCAAGGCCACAGTTAATACATTATGGATGTCTACCTTAGCATGTGATTGACTGCACTAATTGTGCCTGTTTCTCTTAACTGATTACAAAGGAGAACACAAAGACTCAGTTAGATCTACTTGTCTGTAAGGTTCATATCTATCTTTGATCAACCTTCTATGAGAAATACAGCAGGATTTTTTTTTTTTCCTTCTTCCACACTACCAGAGATACATCATTCCAAAGTGACATATGTGTAGTTAATTCAGCTATATCTGCATTGTCAGTTAAATAGGAAAACCTCAAATTAATGTAAACCATTGGAAACACATCTATAGTCGTCAGTTAATCAATGAATGGCATGAATGGTTTGTGATTTATAGCATTTTCTTCTCTGACTTCTGTTAGAAAGGAAAACTTTTTTTTTTATAATGAATAGAGACAATAACAAATTTTTTTATTAAACACATAACATTTCGCAGTGAGAAGAGAAGACAGAGGTTATGTTTTTTACCTGTCTTACCTATTTACTCTCCTTTTTGCTGTGTAACTACTAGAATCTTGGTATCTTTCTGAATATATCCAGTCACACTTACAGAGTTATTGACATAAATAGAGATTAAAACAAGTGTTTAGTAGGACTAGCAGTCAAACTTCTGTGACTTGCCTGCCTTCTGTCTTTTGCAAGAACATATTGGTCAACACCATCAAAACCAGCATCCAATTTAGAGCAGGTATCTGGTAAAAACTGCATCAGAAGATGTGACCAAAGAGATAAGCTTGAGTTTTACAGATACTATGGGTACAGGACTGAAACTGTTGACTCCTCCACCAGGGAAGAGGACCAAGCATTGGTTTTGCTGGCATCCCAAACCCTAAGTGTGTGCTAGCTCACATCATGGGCGATGTGGTGGGATGAGCAGCTGCTGGCACACAGAGAATGTAGCAGCCCAAGTTGCACAGTCCACATCTAGTCCCGGAGTAGTTTCAGTCTGATATGCCCTACATCTTAAGTGTTGCCGAATGCATCAAGAATTGGCTGAAGTGTTGCCTCTGATACCTGAGGTGTATATATACAAGCATCGAGCACTTTTTCCTGAAAGTCAACCTGTCTAACTCTTTCCACAAGGTCTCATGAAGGGGATGCTGAAAGGGTGCGGGACATAGCAGTACTCTGCCAGCCTGAACTACAGCCTCAGTCGATACTGTGATGACCCCTGACCATTTGGACGGCCTTGTGGAGGCCTGTAATGGTTTATACCGTCAGTCACTTGTAGGTAGGTATATAGAGAGTTGTGCGGGGCAAAAGTCTCTCTAACCCAAATATGTTGCTGAGATTTCAGGTTTTCGCTTTACCTATACTAGGATAAACTCAGAACCCCACTAAAAAAATAAAAATTGAAAATAACTCCAAAACAAACTAATATTCAATACAATTAGATAAGTTAGATATCTGAGTAAAACATGGTTTATGCCACTGTGGTTTTTTTGTTTGTGCTTAAATGAGCTGCTGAAATTAAGGATTGCCAGGTAATGTCTTAATTCATTACAGACTGTAAGAAAAAAAGCTGATTTGGTTAAAGGGATATAAAAAAGGAAGAACTGAACTAGAAAAGCTTTAACCTTCACAGAATTGGGCTTTTGTTACTTTTTCTATGTTCGTGACTATTAAATTGAAAAGGTAATTCTTTTAGAGATCAAAAACTATATTTATGAAGAGCTTTTGGTAGTAAAGCAGGACTAGGAAGACAGAGTGTGTAAATTAACTATGTCTATGCATATTATTCGTAGTATTGGACTAGATACTTACAGGAGTGACTGTTTAACTAGCTATGGTTTTAGAGATATTTAATTAATTAATTGTTATAAATACATAGAAGAAAAGGGCATTGACCAAGCAGAAATGTAATATGAGGCCAGGAATCATGATTTAATCTGATTTAACACTGGTACTTATTTTGGAATTCCACAGTGATTTCTCCATGATGTCCAATACTTAGAAAATTACCCTGCCTTAGAAAAAGGACTTTGCGTTGAAAGAAGTAGAGATGAGGGGAGAATTTAAACAGTCCCTGGTTAAATTAATATAGTCATTTACTTGTCTCAGCAACCAAAATGTGAATGTTTATTTTCATTTTGAAGTTTATTGATTTTAAATGTCAGTGGCTTGATTTTGCTGTTATCTGTGGAGTTATAGGACACTGGAAGAGATACAAATGCCTAAACATAGGTGTCTAGCATTTAGAGTATTTGGTGTGACTTCTGCCTACTGCTCCAGATTGGCTCAGGTCTCCTTAAGGCCTTGTCTCTTATCTGCCACATGGATAACTCATTATAAACCCTCTCAAATTGCACAGGCCTAATCAACGGCAACAAACTATTTATAAAGCAGCTGAAGATCATCCTGTTCCTCAGAACCTCTCTGTAGCTTCAACAAGCTATAATTAAAGCTTGCTTTTCACTAAACATGGCCATAAGCTGCTGTTCAGCAGTAGATGAGCTCATACCTGTTGAGATCCTTGTGCATTTCCTACATTCTGCTCTGAACTGTAATGACAAGCTTATTGCAAATAGAGTAGAAGAAATATAATTCCCATTCCAGCAAAGGGAGGAACTAAACCAGTCCTTGTTTCATATATACTTTATGAAAAGTAGATGTTCAAGTGACTCCAGATCGAAAAGATTAATTTTATCTTTGTGGAAGTGATGATATGAGGAGGTGGCATATGGTGTGGGCTAAATCCATAGCAAAGGATTAAACAGTGCCAAGAAATGGTCTTGGACATTGTTGCTTGGTTGTTATTAACCACTATGTTGTTCACACTGCCACTGGCATGACTTTAGTGTCTGCAAGCTGCAACTGTCTTAAACAGCTCACAGCTATGGTTTAGGAGATAGGAAGGGCAAAGGACCACTCCCAATAGGCTGCCTAGTTTTAGAGATTAAGAGAGTCCAGTAGTGAAGAAATTGGCTTTCTTTCTCATGGGCTTCAATGTCTGAGACTGTTTCTAGGCATGCTGAATTTACTATCATAACCTTTTAGACTCAGATTTCTCCCTAACTCTTGTGGGCTTCTGAAGTAAAGAAGTTGCTGGGGGATCCTTCCGGAGCAGAGGCTGACTCTGTCAGACCACCTGAAGTATGCTGTGTCCTTCGTTGTTTCCCTACCCGACGCCTGAACTCAAACTAGAGCAGATGCAGAGCATGCCTGTGAGATGAGGGGAGACTGAGACCGGACCCAATAGAAGGGGACAAAAGCTCTGATCCTAAGGGTTATGAAACCAAGGTTGGTGAACGGCAATAATCATCAGGGAAGGAACAGCGCTATCGAAGCTGAAATACAGTGTATGAGCACAAAGCCAAATGGCCAAATGACTTTTGCTAATACGAGGATGAAAATTAGAAGGTTTTTGTTTGTTTCTTTCTTTTTTTTTAATATTTGTGTAGTGAAATTCTGACTGAACAGCCTTTAAAACTGCCTAAGGTGCTGCTACACTGAGAGGCTTGGAACTCAAAACATGGGAAAGTCCTTGTCATCAGTCCTTATGACACCACCTTTGACTCTTGTTTGATGACGAGTTAGGGAGGGTCTTGAGAGCTGTTTTCAGCAAGACTTCTGCAGAGCAAGGCTCCTTCCATGAGCATATTACCTCTTAGCAGCCAAAATTCTTTCCTGTGTAAAAACAAATTGAGTCTTTCTGTGAGCAAGGAATCAGCATGTAGCAATTTACATTTTCATCAGCAAGGAGGTATTTCATCCTTTAACTTATGCCACATTGCTGCTTATTATAAATAAAGGGGCTTGATGTGTATCGATAGCATCAGGCTGTGATACTACTTAAAGAAGAAATGTTATCCTGTTTTTGAATTACAAAGCCATTCGGATTCCTTTTCAACTGGTAAACCCAGTGTCATTTAATTTAGCAGTTGCTCACATTAGAAGAATAAAGACATGCTGAATAGCCATAAGATGAATATCTTTCAATTATATTTTATTGTTTCTGAGAAAGTTTGGTTTTGTTTTTTTTTTTTTTTTACATATAGAACATGATTGAAAGAATTAACCGGGGAAACAAAGTGTGATTATTGGTTAATATTCTTGCTATTTGTATTACAACAACACACAAAGGGACAAAATGATCGGGCTTCATTTTGCTAAGATCACTGTAAAGGACTTGCAGTCTAGGTACGCAAAATGCACTCATGGTGGTAGAATTTGAATAGAGGACAGGCTACACAGACACAGAACTGAACTCCTAAATGGGAATTGGGGTATAACCTTTCCTGCTTCAGGAGACATTTAATCAGCTTCCCTCTGTCAAAACAAAGGAAATGTTATAATTTTTATTTAAAAAGAAATATGTGAGCTCTCAGCACTGAATACAGTTTTTACCCAAATCATTACTCTACCAGCCAGCAATTCCTTAGATCTTCATTTGTGTTTCTTCACTGATAACTAGTTTTGCGTCATGTATTAATGGGCTGATCCCCTCTGTCTGTTGATCTTTTAAAATATTTCTTAAGTACATGGCCAGACCTAAGCTGTAGTAACTCTAAACACATGATGCAAACAACACCAAAAACCTCTCTGTATTTAACTTCTTATTTTACATTAAATACGCAAAACAAGAACCCTACTATGGCCCCATTGTACATACATGAAATTTTTCTATATACTTTGTCATTGTCCGATTCAAGGGCAGAGACTGATTTTGCAGAGATGAGAAATGGCACAGGGCACACATGGAAACAGGGTCAAAGATAACAGCCAAAGCTCAGATCTGTTAGCCACTAGTCAAGTGCTTTAATCATAGAATCATAGAATGGTTTGGGTTGGAAGGGACCTTAAAGATCATCTAGTTCCAACCCCCCTGCCATGGCCAGGGACACCTTCCACTAGACCTGGTTGTTCAAAGCTCCATCCAACCTGGCCTTGAACACCTGCAGGAATGGGACATTCACAACTTCCCTGGGTGCCTGTTCCAGTGTCTCACCACACTCACAGTAAAGAGTTTCTTCCTAATATCTAATCTAAATCTCCCCTCTTTGAGTTTGAAACCATTACTCCTCATTCTTTTGCTACACTCCCTGATAAAGAGCCCCTCTCCATCTTTCCTGTAGGCCCCCTTTCTGTACTGGAAGGGACTATAATGTCTCCCCAGAGCCCTGTCTTTTCCAGGCTGAACAACCCCAACTCTCTCAGCCTGTCTTCACAGGAGAGGTGCTTCAACCCTTTGATCATCTTCGTGGCCCTCCTCTGGACTTCACGTATCACTATGTGTCCTTCTAAAAAGTCCCTCTCCAGCTTTCCTGTGGGCCCCCTTTAGGTACTGGAAGGCTACTATAAGGTCTTCCTGGAGCCTTCTCTTCTTCAGGCTGAACAACCACAAAATCTTATGTCCCACTTACATAGCTGATCTTACATATTTGGCAAAAGATGCAGTGTGTCAGTTGTAATGATAATCCTAAGTACTCACTTCACACTGCCAAAACACTTTATAGCCTTTGGGCTATGATGTGATTTGGCCTGTGATTTGTCCACTTTTTTCAGCCTTCTAGACTATGACCAAAGCATAAATGTTCTTTCTCTCGTGCTTATTTCTCCTGGATTTAAGAATGCCCTTGGCTTCTGTCCTGGTTTGAGGTAAAACAGGACCAATTTTGTTCAGTAACTTTACTTTTTAGCTAGGCCTTTTCTAACTGCTGAAATTACCGGCATGTTGTGCAGAAAACTGTTGGCTCTCAGGGTGAGAAGACCCTTGTTTATAGTTGATGCCAAGGAATGGGATGCAGAGAGGCTCTTGCTTATACTTATTGCCATAACAACCAAGGGCAGCCAACTTNTTGTCCCAAACCACGACAGCTTCAGAGCACCTTGCTTTGGACACGCCTTGCTGGACAGTCTTGTAATCCTTAATGGCTTTGTGCTCACTACTCCTGGGAAGACAGGAATCTGTTATTTTTTGTCTTATAGATGGGAAACTGAATTGTAGAATCATAGAATCACTTAGGTTGGAAAAGACCCTCAAGGTCATTGAGTCCAACTGTTAACCTAGCACTGCCAAGTCTGCCACAAAACCATGTCCCCTAGCACCACATCTACATATCTTTTAAATACCTTCAGGGATGATGACTGAACCACTTCCCTAGGCAGCCTCTTCCAGTGCTTGACAACCCTTTCGGTGAAGAAATTTTTCCTCAGAGCCAATCTAAACCTCCCCTGGCACAACTTGAGGCCATTTCCTCTTGTCCTATCGCCTGTTATCTGGGAGACCAACCACCACCTCTCTACAACCTCCTTTCAGGCAGTTGTAGAGAGCGATAAGGTCTCTCCTCAGCCTCCTTTTCTCCAGGCTAAACATCCCCAGTTCCTTCAGCCACTCGTGAAACTTTAGTGTTTGGGGGGTGAAAATACAGCTGTAAATAAATAAATAATCCACTCTTTCCTACTACTAAGTGACAGTTGATATTTCATTCCTAAAGTTGTGCTGCTACAGACAAGGACCTAGTGGTTGAAATTTTGGGATTCATTTTTTTTAAAACTTTCACTCAGGAGAAAGGGCAAGGGCAAGGGCAGGGGTGAGGTTAAAGGGAGAAAAGAGAAGGGAAGGGAAGGGAAGGGAAGGGAAGGGAAGGGAAGGGACATTTGAGAGCTAAATGAAATTAAAAGTTATCACAATTTGTAAAAAGAAATATAAGTAAAAACTTTATTATCTGGCCCCAGAGGCAGGGCAGGATTTATTATTCTATATATTGTGAGATCCTCAACATTCATAATGTCATTATTTAGCAGTAATTGGGAGTATCTTTTCCCTTTTTTCCATGTTTTTATATTGACAAATGTTAAACACATACTGTTGTCAGTTACAGGTACACTACATCAATTAGAAATTGGTGAATGATGATAGAAAGGCATGAACTTACAATCTTATTTTCTCTTCCCTTCCTGCCATTGTTCCCCTCAACAATGTCATAAGACTTATTTATTTATTTAATATTTTGGGTTTTATAAAATGTTGTTATTTACTTATTTTAACAGCCTCTTCCCTCCACGGTGCCAACACCAACAACCGATGTTCTTAACTTCATCAAGATCAGGATGTTCTTTATCATTATAATCCTTGCAATGCTGAGTGGGAAAAGGAGGGAATGAGAAGTTGCCCTTACCCATCACCCCATCATGTTCAGCAGTGACCATAGTGTGTTTCCCAAAGGGGAAAGCATTGGGAGAGTCCTGATTCACTCTGTTGATACACAAAGATGTGACACATCTTCCCTGTGTACAGCAAATTGGTTGTCTTCTTGGACAAATGTTTGTATATTTTCTTCCTTTGCTTATGCCACTGTGGGGTCTAGATGTTTACCACAAGAAAATATTAAATGATGTCGCTCATGAGGGCTTGGAAAGCATCTAAAACACTTCTGTGTAGGAGGTCAATGTCCTCAGAGTTAATGCAAATCCATCTTAGAATTTTTGCTTTAGAATAGAATTTACCTGCCCTAACTTTATCTAAAAGTAGGTGTCTAATCATTCATCTATAGTCAAAGTAGAGAAATACTCACTTCTGAGGGATGAGTCATCCTGTCCTAGGACAGATGAATCGTTTTGTGGATGTGCTACTTTTTTTCCCTTTATTGATTATAATGAGATCCTAGAAATACATATTAGATTGTACCTTTACCTCGCTCATAATCAAAATTAAGGGAAATTAATCCTTCATGAGATCAGACAGGGCTAAAAGATCTTAAGCTATTTGTAGTTCTACAGCTGGGGTAGGACAATCCCCTTGTCTTTCACTTCATTGAAAATGCAGGAATTTAATCTGCAGGTACCAACTAATGTATAGCTGAACTGTGAGGAACTTGGGAGCCACTGTGGATTTGAGGGCGGGGCAGCTTCTTAGGTACCTTTTCTATTTAGATAACCTTCTATTCTCTCCAGTCCTTTGAGATGACAAAGATGTACTTTTCACCTGCAGCAACAATAGCAAGAAAAGGTCATGGTAAAAAGATTTTTAGAGAACTGCTTGATCTTCATGGAGCTGGACAGTTTGTGAGCTAGTATGAAAAATTTATTTCTAGGGTAATAGCTTTAAACTGTACATATTTTAAATTCCTCCAAACTGATAGGCAATTGGCTGAGTAATAGCCTGTTACTTTCACTTCACTTCATGCTAAATTTCCTGAAATTATTGGAGTCACGATTAGCCCTAAAGACAGAAGTGAGGCGAAGTTTACATGGCGAAAAAAAGGCTTGTTATTTCCATATTTCTCAGTTGTGTAATATGGTCTACTAAAGGGCATTATCACTATCCGTGGGCCCCACCTCATTCAGAGAATTCAAACTCACTAATAATGATTTCTACTGAGAGTAGTATTTAAAGCCCACTGGAGCCAGTGGAAGGCCTTTCAGAAGTGGTAAGAGTAATCTTTGCATTTAACATACTGCTTCTGTGCTGCAGGAGATTTTCACTTAAAATGACTTGTCAGAAAATCCTCAAACTTTTCACATGTCTGAACACTGAACTCCTAATGCAATGCAATCCTCCGTCATGTTATACATCCAGGCAGGACACAAGAGTTTTCTTCAGAAGGAAGCCAACCTAAAGCAAAATGCAGAAAACTGAGGTGAGATAAAATATGTAACCTTGTGCAGTACAAGATCTGCTTCACCTTCTGATACCAGTTGTCCCCTGGAAAAAAGAAAAAAAAAGGTGATTAAGAACTGCAGCGGAAGGGATCAAATGCATATGGATGCAGAAACTTTGTGAGCTTTCCGATGAACTGGGCTTCATCTTCTCCTCCTGTGCCTAAAGAATTTTTCTCTTTGTTTGGACAAGAAGGTGCCTCCAGGGTGCCTAATAGTAGTTTAGTAATCGCTATCCCTCCATCTGGAGCTACAAAAGGATTGAAACTATGCCCTGAACTCTTGCTTGGGCTGTGGGTTCTCGGTGTACTATTGATCCAAGCATGCATGTGGACCTTATCTTCCCTGGTAAGGTGGACAGGCCATTTGATGTCGGAATCCAGAAAGCCTTGGGCTCAGAACAGGTCCTTAACTGGGGTGTCTAGCTTTGTGCAAGAGAGCTTTGTGCAAGATCCATCAGTTGGCCTTGCTGTTTTCACTGGGAGGTGAATTATGTGGGAAGGAGTCACTCTGAAGGCACAATATCTGAGTAGTTGGTTTAGGCACCTGAACGGTCACATGAGATGTTTTTGAGTATCCATACACTTTTCCCATTATTTTTCACTAGTAATTAGATAATCCACTCACATGTGTTTCATCTCAGATAATCATAGCACATAGCATCCATTCCTTGGTATGCTTCTGCTAAATGGGATTAGTAGCCATCAGGCAAGCATGACTACTATTCTCAGCGTATAAAAGGAGAAACAGATCTGCCAGACTGCTCAGGGATCCCCAGAAACCGAAACAGGCCTAGATTTCCCGTTACTTATGACTTCTGAGCCCTTGTGCTCGACATAGGCAGCGAGGCATGCTGTGAAGAGATAACTCGATTCAATTATTTATTAGAAATTACAAACTTGAGAGTTTTACTGTGAAGACAGAGAGGTGCTCTAAAAAATGTTTTCTGTAATACTTTGCCTAGTTTACACTTTGATATTTGCATTTTTAATGCTTTTAAGTGTGACCCTAATTCACTTTCATGGTATTTCAGGCTCCTGGAAGCCACTGATGAACTCTGAGATTTTGTCTTTTATATTTCTGCTTGTAGCCGCATTTTACCTTATTTGAGAAATTACTTTTAGCTCCTAACTTGTTTGACTAAAACTCCAGAGATGCTCTGCCCGCTGGGTAGGTTGAGGGAAGGTTGGACTGAGGCTTTTTCAGGACAGAGGGTGCATAAATCTGAACGGAATGACTTGGAACTGCCTGAGGTACCTGTCAGTGTGTTCTTGTGAGGGAGGGTCTAATTACTGATGTCAGTTGGTCTCCAGAATGGTTTATATGTGGTCCATGAAGCAAAGGGGAGGGAGCTGGACCTGGACCAAACACAGCAGATGACCGCTTTTATGCTTTCATATGGCAGGGCTTGGCAGCACTGTTAAAATGGAGGCACTGTTGGTAGTTCCATTACAAAAGCCCATTTTCTTAGGGATTTATCACATTAAGTCTTTTAATTTGCATCAGACTAGACTCTGGCACTTGGTAGTCCCCATCCTCTTTTCTTTTCCCCTCCTGAGGTAATTTTTTTAATCTAATTTAAATCTGCTTGACTGCTTTATAGAGGGAGGCTATTCTATTATCATGCTAGCAGTTGACAAGGTGAGGTTGTGTTATAATGCATCTCCACTCTTAGGCGCCTGTAACTTCTTAAATTCCCAGCTCCATGACATGAAAAACTTGCTTTTGCACCAAAGTGATGCTTGGTGAGTTTCTGGGGAAGAGTTTGGGCTCCTCCACAACCCGGCTCCTTTCTTCTCACCTTGTGCTGAAGTGCTGCAGGATGACACCATACACCGCATCATCACAATGACTTCCATTATGGAAAAGGAGAATCTATTTGGGAAGTATTTGAGTTCAGTAACATGCTATAGTTCACCAGAGAAGGCGAACAAATGTATCACATTACTAAAGTGAAGTGTTGGCCAAATGAAAAAGAAGAGTCTGGATATAGGAGATGTCTTAAAGCAGCTCCCGTACTGAAGAAAATTTATGTTGACCTGCACCCTAAGCATTCTGTGTACAGGGGAGTTTTAAGGACAATCCTGTGTCTGTTGTTAATGTCTCCATTCATGTTCTCCAGATCAATTCGTGAATGGGAAGACAAATGTTCAAATGCTTAATTGAGTAATTAATGCTTAATTGAGTAATAAATAACACCTCAGCATTAGAAATCAATTTTGAGGGGAAAGAATAAGAGAATAATATTGTTTCCAATTAAAGAGAAGAGCTGAAAATCTGAAGATTCCCAAACCTGGAAAATTTAATGAAGAATTAAAAAGTAGGTGATTATAATTATTTAAAAAAAAAAACAAACAAACAGTCTTATGCAGCATTGTATTTTTCATTGTTTAGACTGATCTTTAAGAAAATACTTGAAACTTCATAACATAACATTTAAAGGTCTGAGTTCAAACTGTGGGAATGAGATCAATCCTCCACATGCTTTAGAGAACAACCCAAAGACTCTGCCCTCTGCCAAGACACCAATGGGCATCCTAAACATTCATGCCGCTTTACATCAATTCCAACACCACTGGTAGACATCCCAAAGGGAATTAAGGACAAGGTAGCAACTTTAACTTGCAATTCATTTGCTTTTGTCAGTTCGCATCAGATCCTTAATGTCCTCTTCACAGAGATTTCATGTTTAATATTAATATTCTCTGTAGTCTCATGTTTATGTATTCTGTGAGCTGCTTTAATAATTTAAGACCATTTCAGATACCAAAAAAAAAACCCAAGGCATATTTATCAATGTAAGTATAAGGTTTACTGAAGGCACCATCAGAACTTTATGTCTGCTCACCATCCCTGCTGTATTGACCTTAACATTTCATTAGGGGAAGGAGCTGCAATTAGAGTAGGAACTGCATTTGTTAAAAAATGAGATTACTTCTGATTTCCTGATGCTCAGGACGATTAGTTAGGAAATTGCAATAGTGGATTCCTCTTTACATTGGTTACAGTTCTACTATGGGCAGTCTCAGTTTTGCATGGAATTTATAACTCCTACTGTTTATGTTTTTGTGGTTTTTTTTGTTTGTTTGGTTGGTTGGTTTTATTGGGAAAGACAGAGACATCTTTAACATATATGAAGTGATTAGCTTACTCTAGCATTACTCTAACAGCTATTGTCTGTCAGCCGTGGCTTAGAGCCCACATCTTTATTTCCTATTACTAAGCCTTTGTGTCAAAGGAACTGGAACTTTTAAACCACTTTCATGTTTTTGACTGTAGTCTGCCCTGAGAAGGAGTATTTGAACAGGGATTTGTAAGGCCCCTTACATATTGATAACCTCTGGAAAACCAATCAAGTATAGACACATACATGTATGTATGTGTGTGCAGTATATGTTCATACTGTCTGTGTGTGTGAGCAAATATACATATATAGCTTTAACCATAAGGACTGCATCCCTTTAAAAAGAATTTAAAGGGATATTTTACATGGTAAATTCTACTATTAGCACTCATTAACAGCAATTTTTAATATATTGCCCAGTCTCACATTAAATGAATAGTTTCTCATTTCTAAAGACTGAATTAAATTCTAATTTAATACCTCAAGAGAAATTGGTGTTCTTGATGATCACATTGAAGAGTATTTATTCTAAGGTGGTATTATGGTTTTTTTTTCTTAGTGTCTTGTACTTTTTATCTCCCAGTTTACAAAAACTTCCTCATATGTGGCTTTTTATTATTCTGAGTTTCAGCCAGCCCCAGAGAGGGCAAACTGAGTTGAAAAAGTAGTTGATACAAGAGAAACATAGGTTATAAGGGAAATTGGGAAATAAAGGAATGACATGAACATAATTTGTCTCAACTGGGGGTTTCACACCTACTGTAAGTTACTCTGTCTTCTTGCCAACCAGAGAAATAAAAGAACACAAGCCAATGCACTGGCTTATCTCAAGCCTGTCCAATTCCCCGGTAGGATGGGCTTTAAACTATTTTTGCAGCTGATTTCTGTTGCTGCAACAAAGAATCTTGTCCTTGTTGTGTTTCTTCCAACAGGGATTGCACCTGAGGGACTCAAACATTTTCCCATATAACAAAATGACTTAATCTGATGCGTTTTTAATTAAACATGTCCAGTGATAAATCTGGAGCAGTCAAGGTCGGAGAAGCTCCATCTGTTTTGCAGCTCTGTCCACAGTACGATCCCCGAGTCAGGCAAATGCATTTTTCCTCCTACTGTCAGTTCCTTTTTGTGTTACTTTCTTGATCATGTCGCAAATCTGAGGGAGCTGCTGGTCTCTGCTCCCTTGGGTCTGGGAAAAAGATTTTGACTAGTCATAGCTCTTCTGCTACTGCTGGTGGATTGACTGATCAAGCGTACCTACAAGGTATGACGACAACATGAAGAGCACGCCTGGCCCTGTCTCCCAGGCATCTACTTAGCTACTGATAAACGTGAGGAGGTGGCAACCTGGATTTCAACACCGATTAGCTGCTCAAGTACATACTTAATCTGTGCTCAATATCCAGTTGTTATGATGCCAGGTTACGATGACATCCAAATGATTACACAGGAAGAATTTAGGTGAGATGAAAGAGAGGAAGAGAAGTCTAGATAAAAGGGACTAAGTAAGTGTCATCTGTACTTAAAGTAGTCAACAGTTGAGAGAAATTAATTAAGCATGAGTATATGAAGCTTTGAGAGTGGGATAATGAATAATAAAATTATATGACTGAATTGGTATAAGGTTTCCTTTGAAGTAATGTAAATAGACAAATATTAGAAGACACTTATACCTGTCTAGTAAAAAAAGCTTAACCTCTTTGTATTTCTTTATATCTCTTTGTCTCTTTCGCATTTCAGAAATTTAAACCTATAATGAACAATTGTAAAGTGATATGTGTAAAACCACTGCCTCCTTTAAAGTAAAAGAAAGAATGGTGATGATACTCATGAATATGGGAACAGTAGAAGACTGGGAAGGATGATTTCCTTGCATATTATGATTTTTAACATTTTCACCCCTGAGAATGATACTTGCTGCTTGATTGAAAACACGTGCAGGACCCAAGGGAATAATTGGCTGCAACATTGCTTTTGTTTGCCAAAATTTTAGGGAACTGCACAACATAAAAACTTCCTTAGACCACACTTGGTCTACAGGACCACTGTTATCAGCTATACGCTCAAATCATTTGGCACACCTTAGCTGGAAAGCCTGCTCCCCCACTTCATCCTGCCCTTCACACATGAACTTGTGCATCACTGGCAAGAAGGTGGGAAACCATGCACAAAACTACCAAACTGACAGAAGAATTAGATTTTTTCAGTGCTTCTGAACCCTCTTCTCTTCAAGGACTTCATTCCTACTCTATTTCAAGCAACGTTCACAACTGAATCTGAACCAGACTGATTAACAATCCTTTATTTTTCTTTGTACCAGCCAAAGACTACTTATATTAAAACAGTGGCAGCATAAAACATTTAGGTCAAATTCAAGGCTTGTTTACTAACTTGAAGAAGTCATAACTAACCAGAGGTACAAGTAATTATTATAAGGGTTGGGAGAATTTATTTTACTTCATTTCAAATGTATAAACAGCTTGACTTTAAGTCAAACGCAAATGTGCTCATGTTACACTCAAGAAAGAGGTTGTTAAAAGGAGCAGACAGTAAATAGCTAGAGGGAAAGAAAGGACAGAGAGATCAACCAGAATGTCAAACACCTACAGAGGAGGATCATGAGAGGTGTACAGAAAAATAAGGAATAAGAGAATTCAGACAGAAGAAAAAATATGTAAGCATGTGTGGACATTCAGGCTGGAAATGGTTTAAGTTCAGAGCTGACAGAAGAACCTTCTGTAGGTAGATAATTTTAAAAATCTGCTGTATATGTCTATCTATGTGCACAAGTATATTTAGAACATCTATATATGTATGCATGCACAACTGTACTATCAGCCCTATTGTGGATTAATGAGGGCATCCAGGGTCAACAGGAGGTCTTCTCATTCCAATATGTAACATGTACAGTGGACTGACAGATTTTTGACAGGAAAATTAAAGGTGTCAATCACCTCAAAATAGCTTGGAGACAAAATAAAAATAGAAGGCAGCCAAAATGCAGCACCAGCTTTATTGCCTTTCACTTGCTCTGGATATTCTCAAGCACCCAATAGATCAGAATCTGAGCATTATTTTTGAGAATAAGCAGCATTATATATTCTGAAAGTCAGACTAAACAGAGGAACTCATGGATATTTGTAATTGGGACAGTGATTCTCCCTACTGAAGTCATAATTTACCATATCCAGGAGGAGAATAAGCTTAAGAGAAGAGAGGTGAAAACTGCATTGCAATGGTTGGTGGACATCTTATCAGGAAGACACACATGAATAGTATTCTCCTACCCCTTAGTTTAGATTTTGGGTTCATGAAGATTAGGATTATCCCACCCCACCTCCACCCCACCCCCCAGTGAAGATTTGGTCACAGGTAGAAAAAAATGGATGAAGAAAGCAAGATTGTCTCATCTCTAGTGGCAGAGGAGTAGTAGTGCTTTTAAAGCTTGGTTCCACCCCATATTTAAATGTAGAGTTTCAGTAGGAGATACCGTGGGTTTTGATACATCAGTACAGGAAGGTTATATTGAAAGTGGCTAAAAAGGAAGAATATTTAAGCAGCCTCTTTCACTTTCTTTTTAAAAAAGGTCTCTGTGTTGGTTAAATGAAATGTGCTTTTTCCTCAGCCTTCACACCCTCCAGCTGGGTTCATAAAGCAACCACAACAAACTCAGGATTAGTTGGTTTTCATGAAAGCTGAGAAGTGGTTTTATACCCCAATTAGCCCTCCCTAGTATTAGGATAGTAGCCCGCAACACAGGATAATACAAATAGTGGGATTAAGATCAACTGTTACAGCTAAACCTACCATTACTGTGATTTACAGTTCAGGATACTGTGATGAAATCCAGTCGTCTTTAGACAGGAATTGAAGTCATAAAAAGTTTTTATCTGATACAGGTTGTGAAATATAGATTGATGATCTAGAAGGAATGTTTTTATGGAAAAAAGTTTGGAGGAAAGAAAACTTGATTTGTCTTTATATCATGTTTCCTTCATTTAAAGGAAAAGACTGATGAGCATTTGTCTCACCACCTAGCATCTGTTAAGTATGAACATGAAAGAACAAATGCGGACATGTAGAAAATAAATCACATGAAAAAAAATGATTATGAGCAGCATCAACCATAAAGGTACTATGTAGCCTCCTCTGTTAGGACCATCTAAGCCATGCATTTTTGCCACAATTACTTTTTGAAGTCTCTCTTCTTTCAGAGTGATTTATGACACTCAGCATAGTCAGATTACTTGGTATCACGGGGAAGCCTTCTGCTAAAACAGATTTCTTTCTTTTTCTCTTTTTTTTTTTTTTTTTTTCCCCAATGCAGAGAGGATGATACATTTTATTTGAGGTCTACTTGTTAACCCTTTCAGATTAAATACCTTTTGCCTAAGTTGTCGGCCCCAAGCAGCACAGACAGGACAATCCAAAAATATGGTGTTCTGAAGGCAAGGCACACAAGAAGTGACTCTGTTAAATTATGGTCCCTCTCATCTCTGGTTTTATTCGCTTGAAACTACTCAGTACTAAGCATCTCATGCAGTAATAATCTTGTAAAACAAAGGCATCAAGAGCTAAGTGTCAGACTACTGGAGCTCAATCCACTGCAATTTGTTAACATTATTCTGTGAGCTATCACCTAAACACACAGGGATTTAGTCATAACCCCTGTCTGAAGGTGGAAAGGAAGGTAGCTTCTCAGAGCACCACTGAACATTTGATCAAGGTAATCTTTACCTTCCCACTGGCTAGAAAGATTTACCAGAAATTAAACTATGAAGCTGAGAAGGAAGGTGCTGCTTAATTGGTATGTTTGCTATCATTCTTACTGTATTACATGACTGGTACTCCCTAGGCCAGTGTTTCAATTCTACGCAAATAGGTCACCAAAAAGTGCTGCTTGAGACAGTGTTTCCATATGCAATGGCTTCATAGAATGCTGCTAATAAAATAATAATAAAGGCACAGTATTTAATGAAAGTCATGTATTTATATATTTACAACACACAAAACCTACTATATCTATAATAAATTTAAAGTACAATCGCAAGAAATGTTGATCCAAACTCATCCTTCATCCCGATGTTAATAAATGCTCAACCAATGATGAAATCAAAACCTAGTGAGTATAGATGATTCAGCGTTATCGGAGGAGCCTGCGTCAAGGACTTATTTCCTGGTTTGTTGAACAGACTCCCTGCCAACTGAAGGAACCACATCATCTATTCATACTCATAAATTCTTCAAGCTCCACATAAAATTAATTAGGGTTTCCCTTTCCCATAATTCCCACCAAGATTCTATTCCAAACCTCCTCTTTTCAGATTGTTGGAACCTACCTCTAGTTTCCAGCCTAAAATACTTTATGGCCAGCGTATGATAACCCTTATCCAATATCACAATTCATGTGGCATGTTTTTCACTAATGCAGTTCACCACCAATAAGTTAAAGAACAGATCAACCGTACGTAGTGTTTAATTACAGCAATGCTCTCTTCCACTGCAAATACCATGTTATGTCGAGCTGGTACTATGCCATCTTGTGTGAATTGTCAGGTGTCTTTTTGATCTCCAGATGGCATTTTTAACAGTGATATTCACAACCATCAGATGGAGATTTAAAACAGGAGCTTAACTTTAGTTCTCAGATATGTCTTGTATTTGATTCTCACTCTCCTTTGATGACAATGGCGCTGAATGACAGTGCCTAGGGAATGTAAATAAAAAGTCTGCATTTGGGAAGTATAAATGTTGGTTATGGATTTTTTTGTACCTGTCAGTGGAGGAAGGTACACGGTCTTTTGGTCCTTGGCTCTTATAGATTTGGGTTTAGATTCTCTTATCAGCTTGAAACGCGCAACCCAATTTTGAGAGAAGCAATCAGTCCTCTAATATAGGAAAACCAGACAGAAGATACTGTGGAGAAGGACTGAAATGCAGTCAAGATGAAAGATGTATTCAGGAAAATAGGGTATATCATTCCCATACTAATGGGTGAACCTTTGGACTAGATTAATTATTTGTGATTACTGAAATATATCTATAAAATATACGGCATTCTCTGTGCTTGTGCTGTCCATCTTGGATTTTGCTTGATGGAGAATGTCTTAACCATCTTGACTACAATGTGATTTCTGCATTTGCAGAGGGAAAAGTGGAAAGCAGTAAGTGTGCACTCAACCTTTCAGCTGGTCCTCATGCTGCCAGCAATGCGAAGGCAGCAGTGAGGGTGGATGAGCCTAAGGGAAAAAAGACAGCCAGATAGTCAGGGTATATTTAGTGTCTATCTCTTGTATATTGACTATGCTTTTGGAATACCTCCTAGAAGACTAGCAGAAGTGAGAGATAAATTATTGTTGTTTAATTTAGTCTCTATTCAGTGTCAAAACCTAAATAAGTTTTGACATTGAAAAGTGATTAAATTCAGGAAGGATATTTTTAGTGGTTTTCTTGTGTTTATCTGGAAAAGCAAGATCTTAAAAACTTTGACTGAATTTTAACCCTTGCTAGGGTTTTTTCATCATCTAAAGAGTTGGAGTTTCAAGCTAAGGCTCCAGTCTGATATGTGAAATGAACCGTCCCTCTAGTTTTGTACCTGTTCATTATTTGCTTTCCCTTGTGATTCTCTGTCTGTGGGAAACTGTGAGCAAAACTGGTACCAGAGATAAAGATTCAGCTTGAAAATCAGGGCCAAGTTTGGTTTATAAAGAAAAAAAAAAGTAT
>VYXH01003486.1:3932-15300 GCA_013397275.1 Burhinus bistriatus
CTGGGACTCTTTAGCCTGGAGAAGAGAAGGCTGAGGGGAGACCTTACTCTTGCTTATAAGTATCCAAAGGGTGGGTTGAAGGAGGATGGAGCCAGACTCTTTTCAGTGGTTCCCAGTGACAGGACAAGGGGCAACGGGCACAAGCTGGAACACAGGAAGTTTCATTGAAACATAAAGAAAAACTTCTTTACGGTGAGGGTGACAGAGCAGTGGAACAGGCTGCCCTGGGAGGCTGTGGAGTCTCCTTCTCTGGAGATTTTCAAGCCCCACCTGGATGCAGTCCTGAGTAATGTGCTCCAGGCATTCCTGCGTCAGCAGGGGAGTTGGACTAGATGATCTCTAGAGGTCCCTTCCAACTCTCAAAAATCTGTGGTTCCATCATACATTACTCAGAAAACAGTAGCAAAGTTGATTAACGCAAGAGGAGCCCCAGACCAGAAAAAGTACTCCAAAACTACAACTGCATTGATCATAAACCCATGAATCTCTAAGGTCCCTCTCACCCAAATTTGTTGCCAGTCTTGTACCCAACAACAGTATTAGCTCCAGTCTAACCATGGAAATTAACCTAACATCTCTTAGATATTGATCATATCATTTGTTCAAGGTCATTCATACATTTGCTGTCATGGTCTCATTTAAAATACGTATTACAGTAACAGATTTTTTGAAAAATAACAAAACCTTCTGTTTCACTAACTTGGCAACATCTCTGCTCCTGGGGCATGTGAAAGTCCTTGTAGTAAGCCAGACCAATAAGGAACTGCCATTGTGTTGTCAATGTCCTTGACTTTTAGGAGCTGAGAAAAAAGGTGATTAAATGACTCACAGAAAGAAATCTGTATTAAATTATTTTAACTGGAGAAAATCCTTCCTGAATATGGCAATCTTAAAGGCCAGAATGTGCTTCAACTGTTTTAGAAAAGGTTACTTAGAAAAAGTAACCAAAAAATAAGTTACTTAGAAAAAGTAACCAAATATTTGTTGATTAGGGGCTTTCCTTTTAACCATTGCTGGTTAATAACAGTTGCTTCTGGATAACACCCTTGTGGATTTATACAGGTGTTTTATGTTTTGCAAGGTGCCAGGGTATACTGCATTATTTTACCAGTATGAGGAGTTAGATAGACATGCCTTTGTGCACTGATCATTTTCCAACTCATCTTCAGGTTCAATGAATTACGTATTTGTTTGGTTTGGTGGTTTGAGAAATCATTCTATTGCTATACCAGCATATAAACATGTACACGTGCATCTACTCACACTTCTATGTCAGTTTGTGGTGGAACTTTTTCTTCTAATGCTGACCAAAAGAGAAAATGAAACATCTTCCCCCATCCAGAATGGGCTCCTAGCTGTTCTGCAGACTGCCTAAGTTCCTGTTCACCAAAAACTTCCTACAATTAGTCATAACAGACCTGACATGTTTTGAAGTCCCTCCCTAACCTGTGATTTTGTAAGATTTAGATATGTTCAAGGTAACCTAAAACAAGGTAAAAAGATATTGACTGAATTACAACTCTGCAGCCAGCTGGCTGAATTCAAACACAAATTCAGACCACCTTAAGTTGTCATTTTCCCTTCAAATTCCTTTGGACTCCATGAAGAGAATGCAAAATACTTGTAGTAGCCTTTGTGTAATCCACCTTCATACACAAAGAGGAACCATCTACTTTGAAAAGCAATTATCCAGATTACAAATTGAAAGAACAAGTGGAAAGAGAGAGGAAACACTAAACAACTTCTAAATTAACTTTCACCAAACTGAATAAAAGATACCTTCCCATTCTTGTATAATCAAGGTCATTTAAATGTCGACATATCATATGAAAGAACATAAAGTTATAAAGTAACGGTACAACTAAATACTTTATTAAAAAAACACAAATAATTTCTCAGCTCTTCAGCTGAGGTGTCCCCATGCCGTGAATTTTGTAGTGTCGCCCTTCAAACTTGAGATAATTTTGATGCCGAAAACAGCATGCAGTGCAATAGCATACTTACATAGCAGTGCTTTCTGCTGAGAGTACATTACACTTACCATCTTGGATCTACAGTCACTGTCAGTGAGTTTACAGGTGAATTTCAGGTACTGTTTTATCCATAAAGTTTGGAATGCCTATCAGCATCTCAGGCCAAAGCTGTTTCTTTCTTTGTTCTGTTCTGCGTACCTTTCCAATAGGGAATGTATTCTGGAACTTTATAATTCTATAAAAGAGCAGTTAGGAAAACCTCATTTGTTTTTGTTTGTTTCCATAAAACTGTGTTGATTAATTTATTTGCAAAAATACTTCAGGTCTGGTGCCCTTACAAAATCCAACTTGTGAGTATGTTTCAAATCCCACTCTTCATTCTGTTATCAAGGATCAAATGGGATATCTTGACAAAGTATAGCACCGATATATACTTGGCAGCTGATAAAGATACCGCTTGACAGATTTTTAAATAAACTATACTGGTAATAAATAAAATCATTATAAACCCTAACTTATGAGTTCAATGTTGTCTTCCACTACATGAAGTAACTAATACCATTTGTTAAAACTACAAGCAATAAAAAAGCTCTCTTAAAAAGCTCTTTGAAAAAAATAGAGAATTTTCATGCTCATTAAGAATGCACGTATAGAGTATGATAACTGCAAGCTATTAGTTCATATGATATGATAAGATCTTTCAAAGTACATAATCAGAAAGACATTTTGTGTGGAAATAAAATATCTACATGCAAGGCTCATTGCCTGTGAGAAAAAATTTCTTCTGTAAGAAAAAATATTTATACCTACAATCTTTCCCTGTTCCTCCTCCCACAAATAAAAAGACCACCTGAAATAATTTTTCCAACACTAAAAAAACGCAATGAGTCACATACCAGGTCTCAGTTGAATGCATTTTTAAATGGCTGAGTTATAAACCCCTTGAAATCAGGTTTTATAATGAAATGCTGATAGACCCTTAACTTTAATGGCTCTTCCAAGTGCTTCTAGGGCAGGCATTACTTACAATGTCATAAAGTGACGTTTAAAACACTACAGAATTTTCTCAAGGCAGATAAGCAGGTGTTCGAGAGGGTAGCACTATTTAAACCTCACTGATTTATGGGACATGCTGCATGAAAGGCCAGTAAGCTTTATGGAAGCTCACAGCAGAAACTCCAGACTTTAGTAGACACAGTACCACCATTGTCTGAAGATCATCAGTACACATTAATTTCCACGTTGTAATATTTGAGCTCCTGCATTCTGTACCTGTTACCAGTAGTGAAATATATACCTCACCTCACAGGGTAGGGCTCTCTTTTACTGGTATACTTTTCATAGTGTATTGCATGTAATAAAATCCATTGCTCAGCTACTTCATCATGCACTGTGGTGAGTTACCTGGTCTCTTTACTATTACTCAAGCAAAACTGTTTCTGACCTCTTCCAAGAGTTAGGAACTAAGCCACTTCCCTCAGACTTCTTTGAGCAGTATTGAAAGCAGAAGATATGTAAAATTTACCTGCTATATTACCCAGTGGTCAAAATCATTCTCCTGAAAGTCATTTCACTATCAGAAAAGCAACCGAAAAGCCATCAAACTACTTTATGTAATTGATTAACATTTTCTGCTTGTTAACACACACATACACAAAAATCAATAATCTTATGGCTGCTACGGGACCCAGCCTTAAAGATTTAGTGAGACTGTAATTCACTCCGGGCAAAACAAAGAAAAAAAAGTTAACAAAAAAGCCACCATTAGGGCTTAATAGCAAACTCTATTAAAGAAAACTGGTAGGAAAAAAAAGACCATTATCGCTTAGGCTATGGTAGTGCTAAAATACCTGATATCTGTGGATAATTATTTCCAGTTTCTCTTACAGAACGAAAGCAGTTCGTGGTGTACACTGCCCCTATATTTATGGTCTACACAGAATACCATCAGCTCCATACATAAATATTAACTCAAAAGTTCAGAGAGAAAAAGAACGTAGATTATGATCCTGGTCCAATTGCCCTCAAAGTAAATGAGCGCTTTTTTATTAAAATTTTTTTTTTTAATCAACTTACCTGTATATTGATATAATTTTAAGAAACCTAGACAAGGTCATGTCAGAATTGCAAAGTATATGCACCAACAAGTGCCAGATTCCTAGTATACAGGACTGACTTACACAGAAAATCACAACACTTTTTACTCCCTTTTGTCCCATTATTGATTGACTTTATATATTACTAGACAACAGGTAGTTTACACAGCAGTAGCACAAGTAAAATGTAGACAGTATGTACAGATGCAACAACTAAATTCACTTTAATACTATAATCAAACCATGCTTTGCAGTTACAGTCTGCAAGAGAAATTCAGATCTCTGTCACATACCTAATATTTCTCACTGAGCAATATTTATGCAAGCAGAGAGGTAAGAATCACAGGAATTAGGAGAACTTACTCAACTAAACACTATTTAATGAACTGCTATTCAAAGAACATAGAGCTTAAGTATATCACAAAACTCTGATTATGACGTTAATTTTGCTTGATGTGGTCACCATCGAGTTATGCTTTGGCATAAGCAAAGTTCAGCACTAGCAGAAGTACAATAAATCTAAGGTTCCCTGATTACTATTTTTTATACATTTGTACATACAAGAAAACCAAAAAACAATCTTCAGAACAATTATCATCTTACGATATTGGGCTGAACTTTCTTCCCATAGACTTGATGCCCTTCCTTGTCTGACACATGGACTTGGTGGCCATAAAGAAACATTCCCAATTTGGGTTAAATTCCCCTGTTCTCCAGGTACCATCTGAAGACTATATAGAGAGAAATATTTACACTTTCTGTGCAAGGCCAAGACCTAAGATTACAATACATGTGAGACAAAAGAGAACTGACAAGAGTTAAGAAGTAAGATAATGCTTCAGTGTTTTCTTCATGACCCATTGTAGGAGTCATTCATGTGAATATAGCTTTTTTTTTTTTTTTTACAAATTTAAAGAGTGACACGTCCATAATTGGGACCTAAAGAAAGCTCTATTATCAAATTCCAAGTTTGATACACCTTACTGTAAAGAATAATTTCAGATTAAATTATTGTAACACTATAAACACTATAAACAAGTCCATCTTTTTTGTTTTGCCTAGGCCCATGTGGTTGGAAAGGCTGCAAGCCTACTCAGACCTTTTATCACAAGTAATCTGATCTTTGTAACATAATGGCAAGGAAGTAACTTTTGAGCAGTTTTAGCTTTCACTGTGGACTTTTTTTCTAATTTATTTTCTTCCCAACTTCTCAGTACTCTTTTGCCTTTTAGGGCTTTGCTATCATTACCAGCAGTCCTGAAAAAATACATTGCCCTTAGATAATAGTGAAGGATAAGGAGCGCAGGAGCAAGGACAGAAGTCCTCTTTCACTGACCTAGAGAAAGGATCACAATAATGTTACAATTACAGATCCTTTAAAAGGTGATCAAACAAACCACCCAGAGCACAGAAGTCTGATACCATCATGATATATTGTATGGCTACTCTGCTCTTCTATTCTTCATGTTAGCAGGAAACAGAATTCAAGAGATTGTAGCCCTCTGAACACATCAGTAAGTTATAGTCTTGTCCTTTTCAGTATCCTGCTGGTTCAACAGGAACCAATAGAAAGGATAGTTCAAAGATCATATGAGACACCGCAACAAATCCAGAATCCTTGAGGTGGTTATAGGGTATGCTGCACCAACAAGCTTAACACACGTGCAGTCTCCTTCAGGTTTTTCACATTCTCAACAGAATTTAAAAAGAAATCTTCTTTATTTTCCCTCTGAGTGAACAGGCAAAGACCAAGGGACAAGGAGGTTAGAGTGTGGTTACCCATACTTAGGGAGTATGAACTCATCCTTATCTTTGTTATCTGCTCCTCCTACCCGCTCCTGCCAACTTGGCACTTTAAGGTTTAGACATCATAAAAAGAAAGTAGTCTCCAAACTCAAAGAAAAATATTTTTATCTATGTTTTTCTGTGTGGTTTTAGTACAAATAAGCATTGTTCCATCAACAAAGCACAGGTCCTCGTCGCAGCCCTTAGTATCTTTTCTAATCCTTAACTCTTCCTTCAGTTATCTCTGACATATACGAAACACGTATAATGAATATACAGAGTTATTTGTATTTTCTCTGCATGCAAGCAAAAAGTCCTTACCTCCCTTTTCATCCCACTTCATTCACTTTAGCAGCTGTAGTATTTTGTTTATGTCAATTATGTTTAGCAAATTTGTGAGGGTAGAACAGTTGCATAGTACCTCAAAGAGATTGTCTTAAGAATCCATTGTAAAGATTTTCAGCCCAGTTTTATTCAGCAAATGTCAGAGTGTTCTGATAATTTAACAGCAGATCAGGTCAAAACACAGTTGTTTCTGGGACTGGGATCTGTTAGCAAAAGTTACTGTTTAACAGCTTATGGCCCTTTTAAAGCCAGAAATGTCTCTAACATTTTTCAACATCCTGTTGAAAATACCTGTGCATTTCTTGCAGGTGCAGTTTGCCACAGATCTAATGATCTGAAAATCAATGCAAATAATATTATGTAATGTTTCTACCTCTAAAGAGCACTTTATCTTGTAGGTTCTCATTTATTGCATTTATATATATTTGACAGTCAGTTAGCATGACCTTTAATCCCACCTTTCATAATGAAATGATGTATAGGGGTAGAGCTGGGCTACCGTGATGGGGAGTTACTCCTTTAAAAGCGTAAGTCTACCAGTCTTATTTTAGTTCATTTTAACACACCATTTCCACTGACTTATTGCCGGTTCTAAGAGTTACCACAGCACTGCTTAATAACAATGTGTGGTTTCTGACATTTATTTATAGTACACTAAAACCAAAATCAGGCTGGATGGTAAGATTTTTAGACCACCTGAGATGTCTTTAAATCTTCAGCACATGTTTAACTGCAGCAAGACCAGCAATAATCCCAAATATGCAGTCATCACACTATTGGCTGATTCACCCTTTAAAGTTATAGATTCATTTCAGGGAACTATTTTTCCCAAGTGTCCTTTTAAAAAATAAAAAAGGTTTGTTGTAAATTTTTTTATCGGTTAAGTGATGGAGAAATACTTAGAAAGACAACAGTGATTTTTGAAATTTTATTTTAAAACAAGGCCATATGTGTATAGCAAATTGATGGATTTTCTGGATTAATTTAAGCTTTTTCTTTCACCTTTTTCTTTGCCTTGCATGAAACAAGAACTGTACATTTAGTGTGAGACAGCATCAGTTGTTTGTTTAATTTTAGGAGTGTGTAGTTGTGAGCTTAAAATATGCTATCATGCAGTAACTATTTTAGAAAAACTGTGCTTTGTTGCAAAATTTTCTTTTAGGAAGAATTGTGAAATACATCATTTTGCTATTCTAAAAAGGCTACTTAAAGTGAAATTTATAACTGATGTTAAAAAAGAGAGAAACCAACATTGATTTGACATGCAAAGCTATCTGAGCCAGACTCAACCTTGGTGTGAATCAGGATCGCTTCACAATACTTGAAACTTCCTGACAGGTGCTGAACCTCCAATTTCCAGTACTTTCATATTAGTGTTTAATGTTTTTAATTTAACTTATACTGACCCTCAATTACAAGTGCTTTTCTACTCCACCAATAAACAAAGGTACTATGGAAAATGAGTAAAATCTTCATAAGCCAGTCATATCTGCCAATAAGTAATTGACAGCTACTGTAAAAAAACTTTCCTACCTATAGCCTTTAAATTAATTGACCAAATAGTTTAAGCATTTGGAATTACTTTGTCTGCTACAGGCTGTCCAACAAGCTCTCATCCCACACACTGTCTACCTGAGATTTTCAAAAATTTCTTTTTGTGTGCAGTATCCCAGCTCTAAAAAAAAGAAAAAAAAAATAAATAAAAGAGTGCTTGCTTGTCTTTGTTAGGGGAGAAGAAAAGAAGGAAAAGTGTATTCATTAAGAACGACAGTAGTTCAGTAAATCTGTCAGATTTATTTTTGTTTTTTTTTTAATTTGGCTTAATTTTAGAAATGTAATCAGAGGAGACAATAACGAAGGCTGAATCAGAATAATATCAGGCGTAAAGAACTGTTTAAACTCATGCTTTTTATGGAGGGTAGTTATAGTCACTATTATTATCAGGGAAATACAGATGACATAAACGCATTCTTTGAGAATTGCTCTTAAAAAAAATAAACACTTTTCCTACAAGAATCTTCTTTTTAATCAAATACACTTCACTATTCAAGCAGGAAGCCAATTTGCTATTGCAAATGTTTTCACTAAGTGATGGAATGTGCAGTCATGCACCGGCAATTGAATGCTGAAATTCAGTTCATCCATGCTAGGCAAGAAAAAGCTTTTGGGTTCAAGCATGTGCTATATTACAAGGGGAGGCACTCAAATACATGAACGGGAGCCTACGCATTTTATTTCAGAAGACCGAAATACATCTTGCAATGTGGGGCTTTGATGTTATTCATATGCTAACAATATACCATTTCCTCCAAGTGCTCAATACATTGGAATAAAAAGACATAATTTGCTGACATTGTGCCGAACACTTCCTGTCCAGAATACTGATCAATTGTCATTCAGCTTCCAAGGCTAATCCACCCGAAATAGCCCTCAACATAACCTTTAAATTATTCTTTTAACACTTTAAACTTCCAGTTAAAATAATTTACCATTTTACAGAATAAAACAATGAAACAAAGACCATAATTGTATTTTCACTCTGCTTCTAAAATGCAGTTCTAGTGCCCCAGGGACTCCTTTCATCTAGTGTAAGTGCTGGCATATGATGTGATTGTTAACATAGCTGGCCACCAGATGAAGTGAATTATCTAAACTGCCAAGGTTCCTACTTTCATTCCAATTTAAACATCAATTTAACACAGAAACCAAAGGGTATTATGAAGGCTTTAATATGAACCATTTCAGACATGAAAAAGAAATAGAAGGATTTCTCAAACCACCAAAACAAACAAATACGTAATTCATTGAACCTGAAGATGAGTTGGAAAATGATCAGTGCACAAAGGCATGTCTATCTAACTCCTCATACTGGTAAAATAATGCAGTATACCCTGGCACCTTGCAAAACATAAAACACCTGTATAAATCTACAAGGGCGTTATCCAGAAGCACCTGTTATACCAAATGGTTAAAAGGGGAGCCTGTAGCCAACAAACATTTGGTTACTTTTTCTAAGGGAAAACAGTTGAAGCACATTCTGGCCTTTAAGATTGCCATATTCAGGAAGGATTTTCTCCAGTTAAAATAATTTAATACAGATTTCTTTCTGTGAGTCATTTAATCACCTTTTTTTTCAGCTCCTTCCTCCTCCATATAATAATAATTCTCTCACTCTGTTCAATGTCATACCCACAAGGCAGTGAGCTCTTTAATACAGCAGCTCTCTTTGCACAGCACAATGCAGTTGCCTCTTATCTAAGGTACTAAGACATCATTAGACAGGAAAACCACAAGCAGTATTAATCAGCTTTCCATGCACTAAGAAGATGTTCTAGTCTCAAAGCATGTGAGAAAACTCTCTGAACAAATGTTCTGGGGTAAATGAAGTTTTTATAGACAGAAAGGCCCATGTCTTCAAGGATTTATGTGACTAGCTAGTGATTTAAAAAGGAATGACTACTGTTAAGATGTGGTTGTTTGTAGACAGTTTGCATAGGAGGAGAAAAATAAATTAACTCAAAAAAGGTAAGCTGTAAGTCTACTGTATCTTTCTACGGAGTACTACAAGACATGTTAAAATGAGAAGTTGTTTCTAATGAGGTTAATCACAGTGCACTCAATAGGCATGTGTGCAGAGTTTTGTAAAATCCAGGTTTATTACCTATTAGCATAAATCATCTTAGTCCCTTAGTGGAAAGAAATGTTCTTTCTGCACTATGCTTGAACAGAGAAAAGTCTTTCAGTGAACAAGACTAAGAAATTACCAAAGGGAAGAACAACCTTTGACGAAAATGCAAATATGGTTACTGTGTTCTGTCATTAATCAGACTGCACTGGATATGCTTTACCTATTTTGGTCAATATATTAAAAAAAAAAAATTACAAACAGATCCCAAAATTATTCAAGAATTTGAGGATATAAGTTGGCTTCTAAAATTAAAGGGGAAAGAGACAAGTGACAAACTTACTGAAAACATGAAAAGAAGCAAACCTATAAAATTGGTCAGATCACTAATTAAGCCAAAGTAGTCCTTTTGGACTTAAATGGGAGAGAGAAAAAAGGCCCATCTGACCTCATTTACATGAACACTGGCTGTAAATGGAACAGAGCGCCAAAGCAAAGAGGTGGTGACAATCACTTTGAAGGGGATTTGACAATTTTGACAAGACAAAACTAGTCAACATACCAATAAATGGTTTGTTTGTTTTACAGTGGCAATTCCATATTGCTCTCAGCCACCTAGCTCCCAAAACATCAACTCTCCAACATAAGCAAGTAAAAATAACAACTCATATCATGACAGACACGCTACTCATTATCACCTATAGACACTACTTTCTAAACACTTCAGTGCAGGTTCAAAATTACATGCAAAACATCGGATTTACATCCTTATCTGCCAGATCATTTTGATGCAAAAACCCACAAATTTTTCAAAGTGCCTAGGACGAAACAAAGCAACTTAAAACACTAGCAGCATTTACACGTAATAACCAAAACTTTAGAACTGGATCTTAAGGCCATCCTCCCATTCACTGAATAGTTCAGTACTTAAATATAAACAAAACAGTATGCAGTGAACATTAAGTTAGAATTTATAAAGGCAAAACGGTTTTCAATGACCTTCCACTCTTGGCATTCATGCACAAAATTACATAGCCTATAAATCAAGTCAACAATTTCACCATCCAGTTTAAGTGACCTCTTCCGCTTAAAGGATACTGAGGGAGCTGGCAGAAGTGCTCACCAAGCCACTTTCAATCATTTATCAGCAGTCCTGGCTAACTGGGAAGGTCCCAGTTGACTGGAGGTTAGAAAATGAGACACCAACCTACAAGAGGGGCTGGAAGGAGGATCCGGGGAACTACAGGCCTGTCAGTCTGACCTCAGTGCCAAGGAAGGTTATGGAGCAGATCAGCTTGAGTGCAATCACATTGCACATACAGGACAACCAGGTGATCAGACCCAGTCAGCATGGGTTTATGAAAGGCAGGTCCTGCTTGACTAACCCAGGTTTCTTCTGTGGCAAAGTGACCTGCTTAGTGGATGAGGGAAAGGCTGTGGATGTTGTTTACCCGAATTTTAGTAAAGCCTTTGACACTACTTCCCACAGCGTTCTCCTGGAGAGACTGGCTGCTCAAGGCTTGGAGGGGCATACTCTTCGTTGC
>VYXH01003486.1:15380-25777 GCA_013397275.1 Burhinus bistriatus
AATTAAATCTAGTTGGCAGCTGGTTGCAAATGGTATTCCCCAGGGCTCAGTGTTGGGGCCAGCTCTGTTTAATATCTTTACCAATGATCTGGTCAAGGGCACTGTGTGCACCCTCAGTAAGTTTGCAGATGACACCAAGTCGGGCAGGAGTGTTAATCTGCTGGAGCGTAGGAAGGATCTGCAGAGGGATCTGGACAGGCTGGATTGATGGGCTGAGGCCAATGGTATGAAGTTCAACAAGGCCAAGTCCTGAGTCCTGCACTTGGGTCACAACAACCCCATGCGGNCAACTACCTGAAAGGAGGTTGTAGTGAGGTGGGGGTCGGTCTCTCCTCCCTAGTAACAAGTGATAGGACAAGTGGAAACAGCTTCAAGTTGCACCAGGGGAGGTTTAGACTGGATATTTGAAAAAATTTCTTCACTGAAAGAGTTTTCAAGCATTGGAACAGGCTGCCCAGGGAAGTGGTTGAGTTACCATCCCTGGAGGTATTTAGAGGACACGTAGACATGGGGCTTAGGGACATCGTTTAGTGCTGGACCTAGCAGTGTTAGGTTAACGATTGGACTGCATGATCTTAAGGATCTTTTCCAAACTAAACAATTCCATGATTCTATAAAAACTTCCTGTTGAAAAAAACAGACATCCTGAAAAACTAACATTCTCTAATTCCCCTCAAAACAATCTGAGAACTGCTTTCTGAGGTTGTACCAACTTCTCAGTGACAAAAGAGAAGGCATAAGAGCAATATGTACCACCTGGGGGGAAGGAAGATCCTATAAACAGCAGCAAGCTGTCTAATAACTATACTTGTTGGCATAGCTACTTGTCTCTGGCAAATTTAAAGGGCAAGCTGCTAGCAGTACATTCTGGAGGGATTTCGGAGGGCTGCGGATAGAGATGAGATGCAATGAGACGAGATGGAATTATAGAATCATAGAATCATTTAGGTTGGAAGAGACCTTCAAGATCATCTAATCCAATCATTGTCCCTACTCTACCAGGTCCCGCACTAAACCATGTCTGTAAGCAAAGCTACAACCTTGGACAGTTTTGTGCTGACCAGTTGTGTATTAAGAAAAGTAAGTAAAAAATATAACAAGGCTTAGCTTTTGCATAATATGTCTAATAATCATTTTCAATTTCCACAGTTACAGCCTGCTAGTTAAAGAGTATGTTTCTGTTGAAGAATAGCTATAAAAATTTGTAGATACATATTTTAAGCAAAACTATGGTGCATAAGTCGGTTTTGTTCTTATACAATAACAACAAACACCAAGAAACTTACCTTAGTGATAGACTGAGATGGGAAGGGCAGGGAAGAGTATAGGGAATGGAAGTTCACAAACCTGGCCCTTCTTAGGAAAAGAATACAGATGAAGTCAGGGCAAGGCAGAGAATTAAACACCTTCTACTAGACTATGGATTCCATGAGAATATATCTTTGGATTTTCCCCCCCACCTCTCCTTTGGGAAATCTTCCAAACACTTCTTTTTTTTAACTCTTAATTGCTGCATCCACAAGACACCTAGCCCCAGGAACAGAGCATGCAAAATACTGTGATATTGTATACTGTATATCTATTATACTGTAAAAGGTATAAAAACATTAGATACGTTACTTTGACACTGATACCATCCTACATGCAAATATTGCAAAGTTGTGGTCGCCTTATCAATGTATTTATTCTTCCCATCATACTTTAAATGAACTAGTATTTTGCTATGACTTTACACACCCATAGAATTCCACAGAGACGGAATAAAACTGTAGTGTTCTACATACAGCCCTCATCTTTGTGTACTTCCATCCTGCTTTTTCTGAATCTCAAGGTTTCGTCTGTGTGTGTGTATACATTTATAAATATATATGGCTTTACCATTATTTTTTTGGTTCTTTTCAGGGGAAATAACTCACTGAAAGTGAAGGCACACAAAACAAGCACATGTTCTGGACAGGCAAACACAACAAAAGCAATGCTTGTCAAGTGTGGAAAAGTAGGTACAACCAAAATATGTAAGAATACACAAAGGCTGCTTCCTCTCTCACAATCCTTTTCAACTTCCTGATCTTGGACATTCTGTTCAAGACTCAAGACCATTTACAGTAGTTCTGAAATGGTAACTTCGTTAATGCACAGACCTCAGCAGGACAAAGAGTGTTGAGGATGATTGATTGAAATTCAGAACATCTTACAAAATGATTTGTTTGACATAGCCAGTAGGGACCTCTTGTTTGTTGAACTTATTATTCATTCATGTATTCATGAAAAAAAATACAAGAAAAGCATAATCCCTCCATAGTGCCTGAATGATCACATTGAAATGAACCCAGAGCTTTGCAGTGCTAAGCAAGGTCTTTACTTTGCAACAGAACAGTTTTATATTGCAATATCATTAGCTGAGCCTAGGGTTTACATTATACTTATAAATCAGCAAGGGAAATTTAACCCACATCATAATCTAAGGTTATGTTGAAAATCAGATATTAAAAATACACACACGTAATAACAACTGCTTATGTGACTTTTTTATTTTCTTCCTAAATGATTTAGCAATTACTGTGTTGAAATGTAACTAGGACTGTGAATCTGTTTGCATTTTGAAAATATGGGTCAAAATAAATACAGAAATAACAAGTAGGCTTTGGTAATTTGAAAGAAGTTCTTAGAGTAAACCAGTATCATAGAAAAAAACCTGTAATTTGAAAAAAATTACTGAAAAAATTTAAATCAAACTATCCTGTGTTCAAAATACTAAGAAAATAAAGGACAACAGTTTAGGGAAAAAACCCTTATCATAAACTCCAGCACTGAATAGTGTTTACATTCACAAATGTGAATGGGATATATATCATTATGCTGTACCGTATGATACCAAACAATGCCTGATTTTCCACTCCTTACTAAACTTTCCCGCTGCTCCTCTTTCTAAACTAAACATTTGGATGTTTCTATTCAGTTTGCACTAGTTTTACATTGTATATTCACTTCCTGTCTTATCTTGAAAAGAAATATATTTACACACTGGGGATATCAGGTTTTGCATTACTAATTTCCATAATTTGTCAATTATTTTCAACCACAGTAGATGCAGAGCCACTTGGCAATGCACCATTACTGTATCTGACCTTGCTGTAGTCAGACTTGTGCTAAACCAAGAGGACTTTTGGAAATCATCTTGACTAGTTGTTTCCACTTGCTTCAAAAAGAATCCCCTCTCCTCTCTGCTAAATGCTTATAACTTCTGATAGAAGGAGAAGGAGTCCTCCCTGACTTTGAAAGTCAGCTTTCCATTGAATACTTTCTATCAGTTTTGATCAACCGGACCAAAAAGGTGAAAAAGCCTTGCGTTAACAAAATATATCTGACTGCATAAAAAATGAATTCGTTTTTGGAAGGAATGAAGAAAATAATTAGGCCCAAAAGCAGCCTTCTGAAGCTCAGACTAACCAGTAGAGTAGGCACTCATCCCTGTTCTCAATATGAAAGTTGCAGGACTCCTGTTAGGGGACATCTACACTCATTGCCTTCCAAAAAAACTGCCTTCCTTTGTGTTAATCTGTGTTCCTACTCCTTCAATTGGACAAAAGACTGCAGTCGGTAAAGCTTGTGTGGTTGTTCTGTTCACTGTTTGCAAAGAGTGTCGATGAGTACCAAACCACAGAAGAAGTTTTTAGGTACAAAAGACTTCCTCTACCCATTCTTGTCATCTAAGCACAGGAGATTTGCACAATGTCATCCCAGCAAAGGGAAAAGCATGAAGTTTCATTTTTGCCTTGATGCACTTGGACAGATTAGAACAGCTAAGTCTGTAATCAAGACAGATTTCAGCCTTTCTGAATAAACAGCATCTTAACATTTGGACAGAGAAGGTCACTTGAGGTTGGTTTCAAAATAACATGTCAAAGAGATTCTAGCACCATGCGCAATCTCACTGTGTGTTGTAAAGAGTGATGGGGTTTTTTTTACTTGAAAAGTTTTAAATACTTCCTTTTATTTACAGTCAATGCCTCGACTTGCTGTTACTCCTGGTAAGCACTTTGCTGTATTGATCCCTAGGAGACAATAGTGCTATTTTCTAGATAATGGTGAAATAACAACTTTTTAAAGAACTTTTCTTCAACTAGGAAACAGTGCCAGTTTGTTCTCAGCTTGTCATCACTTTATCAACTACTTCTGAAATAACTCACAATTTTTTGCATTCTTTTCTTCTGCATGTTATTAATGCTATGAGCTATAAATCAACAGGAAGGCTAAAAGCATTACAGGCAACTACACACCAGCTAACAAGACATTCTGCTAATAAGTCATTTAGCAATAAAGCTTCCAATGCATTGGGGACAACTAAAAATGTCATTTCATATGCAATATCAGCATTACTTCAAATGGTGACTGATTTGTGTCAAATTGAAAATTTTCAGAAAAGTAAATCTGGTTAACAAGATCATAAATTGCAGAGCTTAAATTAAAAGGAGATTATTTCAGTCAAATAAAAATTGGAAGGTGCTTGCATTAGAATTAAATGGTCAAAAAACAGGAAAAAGCTCAATTTTCAGAAACTTATATAAAACCTCTTAGGAGCATCTGTTAACAGAAAACAAGCTCTTTGAATGATGGAATGGGAGAAGCTTTCTTCAGTTCAGGAGTGAAAAAGAAAGAAAGCATGGCCTCTCCTTCCTCATGTCTTCAGAGCTAGGGGTCCGCAAAAAGGGGGTCTGTCTTCTCTCTATTCTCAGTGCCTTGAGGACTCCACTCAATGCTTTGCTAGTCTTACAGGAGTTTCAATCAGAAAAACACAATTTAAGTTCTCAACCTTCAGTCTCATGACAAGGTTTTTCTCCTTATCCATGACAAGCAATTTTTCAGGCCAGTGTACACCATGTAAAAGTATACTCACACACCAGCCTACTGTATCTACAAGGCAGAGAATACTGCTAGGCAAAGATAGTAGATGGTAAGACCCAAAAAATTAATCTTACTGTCAACTTCACACTGAAGCTGTTTCTTCTAACCCTTGCCTGTGGAAAGCTCCAGCTCTTCTCCTGTACCTCACGCTCTGTGCTCATTTTGCTTTCACTTAATCTAAGTAAAGCTAAATTGACCTAATCAGCCTGTAATTGTTAATCACATATATTAAATGATTGCTTAAATTCTCATCCTCTTCCATCTTCAATGGTTATTGTATACAATTTCCTATATCAAATACTAACACAGGAAATACTACATCTCCCACGACTGTCAAGAACAAGTGATAGGTCAACATCCCAGACAGTAACTGTCTCCTCTAGGAACCCTCCTAAGTGACACTTTAATGGTCTTCCTTCCCTCATACTCCTGATTGATAGATTCTAATTCTCTCATTTTCTCTATTCCTAGCATTTATCTAATGTCTCATCATCCTAGTGAGGTAAAACTGAGCTGAACCTGCTCTAGCAGAGTATTAGATCTTCACGGAGAAGGACCATGCATCCTGTGACAGCAGCTTAGAAAAACAGTAGAAGTGCGTCTTCTGCTATGGTGAAGGCCTGATCAACAGTCAGCTGAAGTCAGTGGGAGCCAAAGCCTTGCTTATTCATACTAGGAAAAAAAGTTTTGCCCCATTTAGCATGCAGTCACTCCTTATTACATACACAAACACCAGCTCACTACCTCTATTCAACCATTACTAAATTTCTAAACTTGTTAGAAAATTATTCTTAAAAAGTCTTCCTCTTACCTTAGTGCAGAGAGATTAATATTAAAGTGTTTGGGAGCAGCAGTCTTTCTTGCTCATGCCCAAGTGTTTTGGCAGCTGATTTCAACAGGATGTGAAAATGCCAGTGATTAGACAAGTGTAAGCCCCTGTTCTCACATGAAGTTCATTTTACAATCACGGCATCAGTCAGTGTAGCCATAGGAATGGCAATTTTATTGTACCACACTAATATCCAAACTCTTACCATGGAACCAAGTTACAAAGGCTTGGACAATCAGTTCCAATTACAATAGTTAAATGGTCATGACTTAAATCCTATAAATGGTAATTTCCATACATGTATTTGAATTAAATATTTCTGTTTATTCAGGACAGAACAAGTTATGCTCAGCATTGTAATACCAGTGTATGTCACTGAAGATATAATTTGCACTGATATTCACACAAGCTTCTTTTCTTTTTTTTTTTTTTAACCTACAGTCAAGTGGCATTCAAAAAGGTAAACTCCTGCAGTCTTTGGAGATCAAAGAAAATCAAGAAAATTATTTCCAATCTGATCCTGAGCCATCAAACATTCAGCTGTTCGATATTTCAAAAAGCAAACACATCAGCACCAATTGGAATTGGCTTTTGCAAGGTAATTTTTTACCCTGCAGTCGAATAAAAGTACAATTAAATTTTCCTGTGAGTTGATTTTGGAAGAAAGCAGAAGAAAGAGAAAAGAATGGAACAGGATGATCCAAAGACATTTTAAAATATAGATTTGGTTGGTACTTTAGAAAGAAGAAGAATAAAAGGCAATCTTAATTTTTTTCCTGATTGATGGGAGAAGAAAGAAGAAGGAGAACAGAGTGAAATAGCAGACAAAGCAAAATAAGCTTCCTTGAAACAGATGACAATGCTTTATCAGCACACACCAAAATATACTGTCTAGTGGTCAGAAAACCGAATATCACAGCTAAGCCAGGGGCATAATGGTTTTTTGGATTCTGATAGGAAAACAAGCATCTAGAATACTTGCTTCAGCAGAATAAGTGTAGCCTTCTCCACTCACAGTCCAAGATACTTTGGGGTCTAAACATAAGCTACACCTATTGCTTATTTGGACAAAAAGTCAAAGCATGCAGAAATCAAACATCGGGTTGTTTATTTTGTGCCATCTGCCACCAACATGACATAAACTTGGACAGCATGATCCATTACTGTTTCTGCAACAATAGCATGAAGGTGTTTACTCGAGCAAGGTTTTTGTTGAGCAAGTGGGGTTAGTGTGCAATTGTTCAAAGAAGATTCCAACTCGCTTACATAATTTCTTGGAGGAATGCTGTGTCAATTGAGTGCTTGAAGTCCTATTCATGTAGAAAATCTAATGTATGGTTTAAAAAGAATATATAAAAAATACAACAGCATGACCATTATGCCTCTGCAAAGCAAAAAAATGCCTGCAGTAAAAAACACCACACTGATTTAAACATTGCTGTCAACATTTGCTTCTTTTAGGCCCTAAGGACCAATAGACTCTTGCAGGGAAGCAAATCTGGGTCTTACATACAGGCAAAGCTCCTACTACTGATTATTCACAGTCAGGTCCCCAGGAACTCTTACTACATTTCATATTTTTCAATTTGAAAGAATGCACTACTTATCTTGAAACCTCCTTTTTCCCAGAAATGTAATCCATCAATAAAAATGTAACATCAGCACAAAAAAACCCTGCAGAGCTGATGTTTGCCTCTGGTTTTCCCTTAAGTGTTCAATGAATTAATATATGACTATCCACCTCAAAAATCATTATCCAACAGTATTGTCCATCACCATAAAATAATACTATTCACCAATGTGAAACTAAGTTGGAAGCCTCTATAACTAGCCATAGCTGTGATAGCCATCACTGTCACAGCCTCCTTTCCCTAATTGCATGTCTATTTTTGCTTCTGGATTAAGGAACTGAGTTCAACAGTTATGTGACTGTTACAGCTGTTAACCATTCATGGATTCTAGCTGCTTTATCTGTATCCTTGAACTGTTGAACGAGAAGTAGCACCTTAAAAGTTAATGTTTTACTGAGGTGAGTGAAAGAAGATGAGAGGGGTAAAAGAAATAACACTGGCTCAGGAGACACCTAAAAATTCAGAGACCCGGTCCAGAAACCTGCAAATGTTAACATACTCCTATCTACGCTATAATGGTGCATTACCTTTATTTCCCTTCTTTTATGATTAACATCCATGTTTATGACACATAAGAGCAACAAAACATGAAAAGCTACTCAAACAGCAAAGAGGATAGCAAAGCCCGTATTTACCATAATAATTGTTTCTCAAGTCTAAAGAAATTGAACAGAACTTGAAGGAATATTATCGATGTTTCTGATTTGTACTAAAAAAAAAGATTAAAGTTTTACTACATTTCATTTCATATTCGAGCATGTAAAATTTCACTTCCCTAACTAATCTCTTCCTTAATTTCTCTTCATTACCTATGACTATACTACAAAATATTCAAGAACTTCCCACTACCTAAACATTCAAAAACACATTAAAAACGTGACTGTGTGCCAAGCCAGTAAGGTATATGGATATAGTTCTGGACAGGGGCTGTATCTGTCTGTGAATTCCTAAATACTGACTCTACAGCCCTGATCTTCCTTCCAGTCCCAATGTTTTATCTCTAGCAGCAAGGAACTTGTGTTTGCTGAAACTGGTGTCAAATGAATGGCTAATGGTTGAGCTCTGCCTGCAGTTCCTGCCACTGCTCTCTTTCCATTGATTTTCATTAATGTTGAAAGAATGCAATTATCTTTGAGAATCCAACTTCCATAGAGTCATAGAATAGAATTGTAGAATAGTTTGGGTTGGAAGGGACATTTAAATGTCATCTAGCCCAAACCCCCTGCAATGAGCAGGGACATTTTCAACTAGATCAGGTTGCTCAGAGCCCTGTCCAACCTGACCCTGAATGTTTCCAGGGATGGTGCATTTACCATCTCTCGGGGCAACCTGTGCCAGTGTTTCACCACCCTCATCATAAAAAATTTCTTCTTTATGTCTTGTTTAAATCTACCCTCTTTTAACATAAACCATCACCCCTTGTCCTATCACAACAGGNTGCACTTGGCCTTGTTGAACCTCAGGAAGTTCACATGGGCCCACTTCTCAAGGCTGTCCAGGTCTCTCTGGATGGCATCCTGTTCCTCAAGTGCGTCAGCTGCACCACTCAGCTTGGTGTTGTCCACAAACTTGTTGAGGGCACACTTGATCCCACCATCTATGTCACTGATGACGATATTAAGCAGTACTGGTCCCAACACAGACCAGTGAGGGACACCACTTGTCACAGATCTCCATCTGGACATTGAGTCATTGACCGCTACCCTCTTGATGCAACCACCCAACCAATTCCTCATCCACCAAACAGTCCACCCACGAAATTCATAGCTCTCAATTTAGAGAGAAGGATGTTACGGGGAACAATGTCAAAGGCCTTAATTTCTTTCAAATTTGTTTGAAACTGACGGGTTTTTGGAGGGGATGAAGAGAATTGACAAACAGATTGCTTTGTTCTACTTTCTAGGTCTTTTAACAGTCACTCATGTACATAATGAAATGATGGAGAAGTATGAGTATTAGCATTTTTGCTCATCTGTTTCTTAGTTTGTCAGAGTGCTCAAACTGCCTAGGCTGGTACCTACTCTAAAATACAACTTTTGCTGCCATTACTTGAAGGGGTGAAGTTATTAATTTAGTTTGTCCTGTCTTTTAATTCAAAATATGACATTCTATTTCAAAAATTTATTTATGAGCAGCAGCACCACTATCACTGCATACGGATACACAAAGAACGAGGTCCAACTGTGTTATGTGCACTAAAACCAACTAAAAAATCCACTCATTTGCATAATAGTTCATGTTTTAAGTATCAAAATATGCACATCGTACTACATGTTCAAGTGTTCTTTACATATTTGATATACTCAAAGAACATATTTTGGAGAAGTCTCAAGAGTAGCACCGTCTGAAGAACTGTTAACAGACGTATATCATGTATTTAAGCTGGAAAGGAAGCAGGACAACACCAACAAAAAATGACTCTAAACTGCCAAAGCTGAGAAAAAAAGCACCGGATTTTCAAGCACATACAATTACGCGCACTTAATCCCATCTAAGTGGTTCTCCTAATCTTGTACATTTCAGTAGTAAGAGGGCTGATTTGCTATCCATTCTGTAGATTCAAATGCATATTCACATCCACAAAAAAAAAACGGGAAAGTGAAGAGATTCTGTGGAGAGGATCCAAATAAATTGACAAGTAAAATTTAATTCTATTGACTCATCAGCTTCAGGCACTGCCAAATCCTTCTCAGAAGAATGATTTATCTTCCAAGATCTTACTGTGTTATGGTTTCTTACTCTTCATAATAAAGGCCTTCAATATTATGAACAATAAATATTTTCCTTAACATGAACAGATGCATTTAAATGTAAGTTTTTCATTATGAAAGCTAAAGAAAACTGTTAAAAATTAGCCAAACCGAAGAAAAGAAAGCTACTGTGCCACTGTAGATGCTGTGTTTGGGTCCAACCAAGTTGCATGGTCAGAGATAATTTCTTACATTGAAGGACATTGAAAATAACCAATACTCAACATGTGCCATGAGTTCCTTAACTTTTAGGACCCTAGACCCCTGTCAGCTCTCGATATT
>VYXH01003486.1:25801-40427 GCA_013397275.1 Burhinus bistriatus
CCCCCGTCTGCTCTCTGTTTTTTTTTTTTTTTTTTTTTTTACATAAAAACATTAGAGATGCAAGATGTTTCCTGGGATGAACTGAAGCCTGCCTTGAAGACCAGCTGTACATACATGACCACTAGTGGTTTTTGTATTAACAATGCCTACAAGAAGAGAAAATCAAGTTTAAGAAGATAGTAACCATACTCACATTAGATACAGACCATGGCATGAAGCTGAATCAAAAACGTTCACATTTGGATTTGATAATACTGAAATCACAACACAGTAGGTCAAAGCTGCAGAACTATTTTCGGATTTCAAGAGCTTCCTTTTCACTACTTCGCCTTGAGGTGAAATGGTATAAGATTATTTGTTTTTTTCTTGTAATTTTGGCAATTGAATTAGTAATAAAGAAATAAATACCTTACATATAAATGTACCAACAAGAAATATAAGGAATTTCATTAGGCCTTCAAGTTAATATTTACTCATAAAAAGTTCAGTTTTCCCAAAATAAAGTGTTTCTGCTGAATAGCAGCACGCAAATACCATTTCGGTCCACAAATGCAACTATTGCATAATAAGCTCTCTTCATAAAAAAAAAAAAAAATACCACAACTGATCTGAGTCAAAATTTCATTGGAATTATTTGTACCTCAGAATAACAAAGACGTCAGCAAAATATTTCACTCAGACCTTCCAAATCTCTCTACTCTAAATTGCTCCAACTTAACCACATTTTAAACATAATAAAACTCAGCAACTATAATCTAAATCATACGCTTACCAGTCTTTTTCCCACAAGCCTTGAATTCTAAAAGTTACCATGGAAACAAATTCTACATTTCCACAAATTGGAAGAGCCAGTTAAAAACAAAACAAAACTAAAAAAGATTAACTCATTGCTAACTATGCCTTATTCAAGGTATAGGGTGGCAATGGATAACTGGCTTGTAAGCAGCAAGGACTAATGAGAGTGACACTCTCATTAATTAATTAATCAGTGATCCAAAGTAGCACAGCTCTCATAAGACGTCTTCAAAAAAACCCTGAAAAATAATCACACCATTTTCTTCCAAAAAAGCATTTTTACAGTGTATTTACAACATGCCGTTGTAACTGTTAATGTGTGATAAGAGTGCCACTAAACCACAAATTATCCCGTAACCTAAGTGGAGGCAGAACTGCTGGCTGAAGCTTGAGATTCAAGCAGCGTATACTCAAAGCATTGCCTACATCAGAGAATTACAGAGAGATTTAATCTCTCACAGCTTTGGTTTCCTATCTATAAAATGGGGGTGGCGATGCTTGTAACAGCAGATAATACTTGGGAAAGTTACTGCTTATGTTTATCTGCATGGCTACCTAATCATGCAACATCATAGAATTGCCATATTGTGCTCTATTTATATTGCATGATGTTTATCTGTGACCTTGAGCAATACAAAGAAGCTGTAACTCCCAAGTTCGTTTCTTAGGTCTATAGAAGTGAACAGATGCATCTCCTGATACCTCTTTTACACCAAGGTCTGATACATTTCAGACTATACATGAACTAAAAGCATATGAAAAATCAAAACACAAGGGCTAGAAGGCAAGAACATGCACAACTGGGGATCAGCTATCCTTGTTTAACCTAAGCCCATGGCATTTCTTTTATTGGATGAATTAGGATTGGAATTCTTGTTACTCCAGAAGTCTTTTTCTTATCCATAGGACACAAGAATAATCAGAAATGGTTCTGATATGGGAATTTGCTTGCAGTCTCCTGCTTCTTGGTGATATTATTCTCAAAATATCTAAAGTTGGGGGGCATCATCCTCCCATTCAGTTTGACATCAAATTTATCCTCTAAATCCTCATCACTCATTTTAACCTTGTTTAATCACTGTATTGATCTTAAACATTGTGTCTTCTGAGAATGCCAACGAATGTTACAGTCCTGATAATGGCTTATGTCATGTGAACCTCTATCAATTACAAACGAGTTTCAAAGCACTAATGATGCTGAAGTACATCAAATAGTAACTGATCTTAACTTAAACCAGATTTGAAAACACAATGTAGAACAGTTGTATTCAGTTTTTTCACCTTTTTTTCTGTATGTATTTCAAAGAGATCTTTGGAAGGTGGCAAGCCATTCATCAGGAGTTTTGAACTTGTACAGTAAGGAGTCACATAAACTGAAAAAAGTTTAAAAATCAGGATTTGACTAGGAGTCAACAGATCTTTGGAATGCATTACAGCCCTATCCTGACCACATCAGAAAAAATATATAGGGGAAAAAAAGCCATCTCATTTCTGAGTCATTTGTTTTTCGCTATTCTTTAATTCTCATAGTGTTTTCTTCAGTCTCAATTGTAAAACAATAAAGCTACAAAAAAGACAGCAAATATCTAAAGAATCTGTAATTGTACTTAAAATAAAAGGTAATAAATATTATGAGGATTGAATTTGTTTACTTTAAAGTGTGCATTAGAGGCAGACTAACTTTTTCTAGTTCTCCTCAAAAATAAATATGGCTACAACAGGAGGTCTTAAATCCTCAGTATTATTCTTCCATGCAGTTTCAGTGCAAACAGTGAAATTATTTCTAGAAATTCAAACTGCTTTTATAAGTGGCCGTTAATAAAACCAAACTTATTGTTAAATACAGTTTTATTCTTCTTTTGTTGTAAAAAACTTTCCCCTGATGAAAACCAAGAACATATATGCTATTTTTCTATAAAAACAAAAATTTGCAAAAATGCTATATGCTATTTTTGGCTTTGCAAAGAGCAACTATAATCACAAATTTCATCTAATTTCCTAGCACTGTCGGCACAGGATAAACATTCACCGCTCTCACTTAAGGGTATGTTTTAAGATTTTCAAGTGAGAAAAATCAGGTGTTAAGGTGTTTAAGATGTGCCAGTTTCAGACTAGCTACTGTCTCTGGTCATTGAAGAAAAGCCTGTGACAGAGTTTATAAGTAAAAGCCTTTTAGCATAATAAAAGAAAAAAAAAGTAATAGATACTAAAGGAAAGAGGGGAGAGACAAGAAGAGAGAATTGCATGTTTCTGAAGAGATAGGGCACAGAGGACACTGATTGATCAATACCATCTAAACCAGAATATTCTAAGGGTGTGCCATGTCAGCCAAAGCTTTACTTCTTTCTCTGCTAAAAAAGTACATGGTAATCATCATTAAAAAAATTCAGTCTCCGATTCAATTTTCTTTGTTTTATAAATCTTTAAAGCACCTCTTTATTGCTTTTCTCAAGTCTTTTCTCGTGATACAGTTTCATTATGTGTAACCCTGTTCTTCCTTTGAGGCTGAAAACTCAACTTGTATTTTTTCCTACATCTTCTGTCAAACAGAAAAGAAATAGGAAAATCTTCAATGACCTTTGCTTTTATAAAGTGATTACTGTACAACTTTGGAAGCATTATTCCTTTTTGAAACTGTTTTTTTCACACAGCAATAGGGTGCACATACACTTTACCCAACATTAGAAGTCCTATACTTTAGCAATTCCTTTCAAGCCATTCGTATTGTGCCCCGTTATGTGCCATGACAATTGATGTACTGTCTAGCAATCAGTGTACATACAAGTTTACAATGTTATTTTTGTCATTTTAGAATAATCACCTAGAGTCAACATAGCCTTTGATTTTCTAACAAACAAATATTTGCCATTTTTGGACTACAGTCCTGAAGTTACCTCAAACTGATCTTCATATATAATATCACCATCAGTCTGCAACTTTATGGTGTTTCTTGAGAGTTTGCTTCACCTTTGCTTCAAACACATTTTCTTTCCCAGTAGAAATCATGACTCCACTAGGATTAACACATATTAACTTTACCACAAATTTTATCCAGAAACACTTCACAGTGATTTCGAATAGCCAATTACAAGATGTACTCTGATGCACAAAGATTTAAACAATGAAGTTTCCACTTAGGATACTATAATCATTAGTTCACTGCTAACCCTTGAACACTTTCTACAAATAATTCTTCTTTACTATATAGGAAATAGAAAAACACCTTAGTCCCTAAATAATGCACATTTTCTCTTTAAACAAAAGTTGCAAAATAGTTTGGTTTTTTATTAATAAATTAACTTGAACTAAAAGCATGATATTTTTTGATCTGTGCTCTCTTCATGTCACAAGTCTGCTTCACGCAGACCCTTGCACACTAACCCTGTTTGCAAAGTGTAGATTCATCCTTACAGAATTCACTAATACTCTCCTTACGTATACCCCTAGAAATCTGTAGTACACTAAGCCAGATGATGGTATGTTGCCTTGTTTCCTTAGTTCAAGGCTTGTTTGATTACTTTCTGTAACATATAAAATTCCTATGCATTTTTAAGTTTAAACAAAGATGTTCTAACATCTTGCATATGTAAAATATTGCACATCTGTCATACAATTCTCATCTGTTAAGAACGGGAAAACTTTTTGAGGAATTTATGGGTTTCATGTTTTGTGACACTTCTCCCTCTCTCAAAGGTTTGGACATGGGACATACTTTTTGTGGTCTCATGTATAGACTAAAAATGTCTCCACTCAAGTGAACTGCTGTAGATTTCCATCTTCTGAAAACTGCCTTTTTAGTCAGTCTGATCTTAAGCCAACTAACTTCCAGGCATATCCCAGTTTTCACTAGACATAAATAACTTTCACCATTATGTGGGACACACCATAGACTATAAAATTTTCCAATCTCTCAGAAACCAGAAAACAGCTAAAGAGGACATTTAGCATCAAGCAGCAGTTTCACAGACAATGAGAGACAGACATCAGATCTCCGAGAACAGCTGACAGCTTACCCTCATTTCAAGAAGCATCACCAATGCCTTCCAAGAAGAGGCCCAAATCTATTCCACTTCTTTTCCACAGCTATATAGAGGGCATAGATCCCACATTCAGCTGGCTGTGCAGATCTTCTTAGTACATCTGAGATTGCCAATCAAGACACAAGACAAAACTCAATCAGGGTAGGTTCCACATTGACATGCTTCTGCCTTCATATCATTAAATTGCTGTGGAAATCATTCTGTAACTGTTCAAATTGTATCTACAGGGCAAATTGAAATAGTGTCTTTTCTTTGAATCTAATCTCTATTGTCAGAATACCTACTTTAAAATTATGTCCTTGCAGAAAGGCCTTCCTCAACTTAATATTTCCTTCCTTGGAAAAACATCGGTTAAACTTAGAACACACACATATTGTAATCACTAAAAATATAATACTATTTGAGAAAAAATTGAACCAAAAAATCTCTAGGGAAAAATCGGATAAACAAAATGACAAATATAAATACAACCCTACAGTTATAGATTGAACTGACTTTTTCTGTTGCTATCCTTTGAAATGTTTAACCAGTGCCAGATTATTACCTTTGCCTTTTTATTAATCTTATCTGCACTGTTGTGTTCCCAGGCTACTACAAACATTGCATAAAGCCTTGTCTATATGGTAAATAAGCTTTATCTGGTTACCTAGGTATGACACAAACCGTTTTCTATGAACTGAATACAAAATTAAACATTTAAAAATGCAGACCTTAGGGAAAAAGGTTTTCTGCCAGAATATATAATTTATGTTTAACATTTATACTCTCCTGTCAAATTTTCAAGCAATGAAAGTGAACAATATTTAGTGTAATTTAATTTTAAACCTTATGTTAATTGTCAGTGACCTTTGAACCTTGGAAGCAGTGTTATCATTCACATGGTAAATGTAATTATGGAATTTGATTTCTTATATGTTGTAAGCAATGAAACTGCTTTAATTGACACTGATATATATTTGTAATAACTTCTGTGTAAATTAAAAATCAATGCTAATTTTAGGTCCCTGGATACTATTTTTGTCAAACTGGTTATTTCTTTGGAATTGGAGATATGCAGAAGCGAACATTTTGCAGAATGTACAGTATATGTTTTAAATCCAGTGTAGTTTGCATGCATGCCGTTTATGTTTAAAGATTGCATATCTCACACTTATGTACACACACATAAAGACAAATCCCTTCAGGTCTAGGCTGCCTTCAGGAGATTTTGCTTCCAACTGATTTTTGATTGATTGTCAAGCATGCTTCACAATGACTAAGTGGGATATCATTGTATTATCTGGTATCAGTGCTGCAGTGCACCGTAGATAGCTACAAAAGAAACTAAAAGTAGTTTATTCACTTTACTTCTTTTTCCCAATTTTAGAGGGAAATCTAGATTTAGCAAACCTTTCAGCCCTGTTGTGCTTTCAAAGAAGTACTTGGCAAACATTGCTAATTTGTTTCTTTCTTATTTTATCATTTTTCTTTGTCTCTATACTCATTGCTTACATGCTGGAAAGCAAACTACAAATACAAATACCTAAAGTAAATTTACAACTTCATACCAAGGAGGGTGTTCTTGTTTGGCATCAATAAAAATATTTTGCCATCTGGATACAGATAGTCTTTACAAATTCAGGTAAATTTCAGGCTAGGCTTTGAAATAGTCACAATAGCTGCTGTGGGGAGTGGAAGGTGATCTTTGTGGTTTCAGCCCTCCAAACCAGAATGCTGAATTGTGTCAAATATTTTTCTATTGTCATAAAAATCAGAATAACTTAGAATTTTTCCCTAAAAGTACAAAGGATAGAAATATATCTTGAAATTACCTTTTATGTTTAAATGGTGTTAAACACTTAAGCTACATACTAAATAAAGATGGATTGAGGAATAATGAAGAGACTAAGAACACTCACAGCTCAAAGGTCGTGCTCTCACCCACAGCACAGGGCTACATCTGATCTCACAGTGGTTTATCCTGCTGTGACTGCATAGACTTCATTAAGTTTCATCCTTTATATAAACACAAATGAATACATAAATAGAAAGCAAAGAGTTGCACAGATTTTACACTAGGAAAGGGGGTGGGATCTTAATCGAGAAGCACCCAGCTAGAGCTCCTGTTCTGTTTTAAAAAGCTGTTTCTTCACATTGTACTCCTTAGCAAGAAAGCTAATTTACATCATATCTGCAAAGCAGCAAAACCAATGCAATATTATAAAATATTGGGGAAATTTTGCCTTTCAAAGAAACAGCATTTCTCACCTGTAATGAAAACCCAATGTGACCTAAATTAGGTCTTTAAATTAGAAGCATTAAACCATACCAGCCCTTTATAATAATTTATTTTTGCTCCCTGTCAAGTAGAGAACTCTGTTCTTTCCTGGATCCTTTCTCAGCAGTACTAGTCAGTCATGAGGATGTCGCTAGGACTTGCACTCCACAGTGAGAACAATTACCACCCCTCTCACCCCAGGCTCTTTTCAGCAAACTGCATTTGGGAAGAAGGAAAAATAGAAAAAAATCAGACAGCAGCAAAACATAATTTATTTCTGTTAGCTTGCAAAAAGAAGCACATTTTTTAATCAATTAATTTATTGTAAGCAACTTCTCATGAACTAATCCCTATAAAAATAAAAGCATGAGAATAAAAATTTTACAAGCTAGATTTTGTAAATGCCATAGAGGTCCAGCATAACCCAACATACTTGTAGTTACATTTTACTCAGCAAACAAACCTTCGACTTCTAATTTGCTTCTGATGTAGCCTAAAAGCACTTTATTATATTAAAGCTTATTGATGCCTATAAGGCCCTTTTACCTATCGCTATTTCAAATGTAGTGAAATAATGCAACACTAATCTCTAAGACTTCTATTCCATAATAGATGTTTTTCTCACTAAATCAATTCAAAGGCTAATTGGGGTGGAAGGTGACTATCTCTAGTGGTTATAAATACATTTGCATTGCTATCAATCTTTTACACGACTGATGTTTAACGAGGCTGAACAAGAGCTGAGGCTAGCCTTAGAACGGCAAAACTCGATTTAAACATGTAGTCAATGGTGCCATCAAGTGTCAAAAGTAGCAGTTGCAATAATTCCTCGCACATACTTACCTCCCAGGGAGTACACACGCAAGAGGAGGAACACAAGAAAGAGACGGCAGGGGTGCAGGATTCTTTCGCTCAACTCCATACTTGTCCTGTGGATTTCAGTGTCCGAGCAGCTCTTCCACCATGCAGATACCATTGCCCAAGCTCCCTCGGCTCTGCTGAGCACTTGAAACTCAACCCATTACCATCTGCCAGAGTCAGGGGTGTAACAAAAAGCAGCAAATATCCCATGAGGATTTAAACCAGACAAGCCTCGCTTCAAGGTCTAGATAGACCAGAAAAGGTTATTGATTCCTTCAGCACATCTTGGACCATAGTCTGCGTCCATACATTCTAAGTCACTCAAAACGTCTATAAGTACATTTCATCCTCCTGTCCAATGAGAAGTCTCTTGTCACTTTCTGAAGTAAGCTTGCTCACACACACAACCCAGAAAAAAAGGCAAACACTTTGCAGTTGTATTGGGCGCATAATTTAAGGTGTTATATATACTCCATAAGTTCCAGGTGTCAGGGACAGACAAGGACCCACAATGCTTATCACGTGACCATATCCAAAAAATTTACTAACAAGGCTGTTCACAATAGTCCTGTAAGCTAGGTAGAACAGGATATCCAAAATATAGAAGTCCAGTTTACCTTCCAAAAAAAACCCTGAATTTGTCTGAAACAGGTGATAAGGCTCTCCTTAGACAATAAACTTAAATCAAGATTTTTGGGTGAAGCATGTTTAAAAACATTTTTACAGCTTTTGTCTAATGAGAAATATAGAGATATGGGAACGAAAACAGCTGGTTTTCTACCAGAAAAGTTACTTGGGGAGAAATAGCTGCTTTGTTTACTTGTTTTGCCTGTGAAGCGGTCAGATTATCTAAGTGAGCTCAGTGACTCTCCTCCATGCATCATTTCTGCATGGACGGCTTGCAATGAAGTGTATCTTCCTTTTGAAGAAAGGATGATCTAAACCAATCATTTTGCATACACCTGCAACTTCTACCCATCACCAGCCAGACTGTTACAAGCCTTATCCATGGAACATCAAATATATAATAAGCAAGCAGCCAATACAACAGCTTCACTAAGTGCTCTCTAGAGTTTTGCAACCAGAAACTTAAAGTAGCTAATTGTTGATATGATAGAAGACTGACTTTGCAGAAGCCAGCTGTTATGATTCCAGAATTTTGCTTTCGTGTGCCTAATGCTGCAATAAACTGTTCATAAATTATAAGTTATGATGTTAAGGCAGTGGGCAAGAAACTTGTATTCTGTCCGTTATTACTGAGTGTTTGTAAGTATAGTGTCAGAAGACAGTATTTCCATTGTAAATATTAATGCTGTACTTCACATTACAAAGACAAGCCTTTGTGTCAATGAATACACAGGCTAAATTGAGTACTGAAATAGAAGTGGAAGCCTGAGGGAAAACAGCATCATGAAGACAGACAAAACGAACAAAACAAAGTTAGAATCAGTTACAGATACATAGGGGTAATTAATAGCATGTTCTTTAACTACAGTGTAAATATACACTGTTGTTTAAAAGGAATTAGGGGATATATGTGTCAGATAGTCAGAAAAAAAATATGCTTAAAGAGCTTTTCAAGACTTAAGCCAAGAATTCACATTGGAAAAAAAAGTCCAGAATAAAAGTTCAATTTAGGAGGCCTGTGGCTAAATAGGGAATGAACATTACAAACAAAACCAAACTCCCCTCAAATGTGATGCATATGTTGCAGCCTTAGTATTGCTCCTTTCATGTGTTCCAAGATCACAGCTGATGTCACACTGACATTTCTAATTTCTGACTCAAGTACGTTTAAACAGAGATGTATATAATAAGAAGACAACTGAATAGACTACATCTTCTCATTTATTTGTTGCTCAGAAATCAAGACCTTCACTGTTCATTAAGCGTTCCAAAACATAACCAGTTGAGGACAAATCTAACTGGTTTGCGTGGTATAAGCAGATGTGAAAAAAGAGAAACTAAGAACAGATGAAATATGCAAGATGTCAAAACCGGCTTTCCGCATAGAAAAATTATAGTAATTGTCCATTCCAGATTATTTTCCTTGACATTGTGAAAGACTGCAATCCATTACCACCAACAACAACACCAACACCAAAAAAAATAGAACAAAAATAAACATGAAAAAGGATGCAGCACTCTGTATTAGGGTTAGTTAATGTGCCAGTGCAACCAAGACTACAATCAGAACCGGTCAATTCAATTAACGTTGCAGTTGTTTCTGAATTCCCTTACTACTGCCATGCTACAGCAACAGCGGGGAGATCTGTGAAATCAGGCTCTAGCACTGTGACCAGTCATTTCTAAAGTTGTTGTGTGCCAGTCTAAGGCAAGCTTCTAAAATCCTAGCAGCATCAGCACACTAACATACCTTAGAGCTTTCACTGTTATTATGCGGGAACTGAACCTGTGACAAGCAGAGTTGGATGCTTTACAGGGAACAAAACTATCTTGAGAGGTGGGCCCATGCCAGCCTCATGAAGTTCAATAAGGCCAAGTGCAAGGTTTTGCATGTGGGACGAGGCAATCCCATGCACAAATATAGGCTGGGGAGAGAGTTTATTGAGAGCAGCCCTGAGGAGAGGGACTTGGGGGTGTTGGTAGATGAGAAGCTCAACATGAGCCAGAAATGTGCACTCGCTGCCCGGAAGGCCCAACCGCATCCTGGGCTGCATCAAAAGAAGTGTGGCCAGCAGGTCAAGGGAGGGGATTCTGCCCCTCTACTCCGCTCTGGTGNGCATTCTGAGTATCAGCCTCTGAAGTTCTACAATTATTGCACAGAGTTATTGGTTCTTTCATAGACCAGGGCTAATGCATACTTTCAGAAGTTAAAAAAAAAAAAAAAAAGGTTTTGGTTAAGCTCTGTTGAACTAATTTAGGAATGCCAATAGCAAGATTTTCCAGGATTTCAGTGTCTAAAAGAGGTACACGACAGTTAACCCAGTGTAGAATGTGAAAGCCGGTGTCAAAGGTGCTCTGGATACACATAGAAGTTTGAGTTCAGAAGCAACCAGGCAACTTAATGGAAGCAAAAATAAAATTCACTGAGGTTATTAAACTGATAAATACTGCTTGTAACTGAGAAGCTTCCTGAACTGTGGAATGCTGAAAGAGAGGACTACTAGGGGCAGTATTACTATAAGCTTTCATTTTCTCATATTCTTTCTTAGGTATCTAATAGTGATCACTGATGGTGACAGAGTACTCCACTAAATATAAGTTCAGTCTCCCACAACATGGCTGTTCTTATAGTGTGACTTTCAAAACTTTATCTGTTTTCAGTTTTCATTTGAATTAAGGAAAAACTACATTTGAAAAAATTCACAAAAATTCATTAGAAATGTCCTTGTAATCACCTGTCTATGCTGAGACTGCGTCTGCTTTCTGATAAGGTATCTTAATTTAAATATACTTTATTGAAAGGTTCACAGCTGTTGAGTCAGGCAACCTTGCATCTTCACGTGAAACACTAACTAGAAGTGATCTGCTGAGCTTCCATGCAAACTGATTTTGTGCCTTTAGCTCTGCATCTTCTTTCACAGGTTATGACGGATCACTGCTGCACTGCTCTTACATTAGTGTGCTTGCTGACGGTAAGGTACAAACAAACACAGCATCAGTGACAGCCATAAAGTAACATTTTACTTATGCTAATATGGAATTTTTGAATTTAAATCACTAAAACACTTCAACAACCGTGAAGTTCAGTACACGAGTATTTTAAAGTTAAAAATTATAACAGCTGGCTCTTCATCTATGCTTTTGTTTTATTTTGTTTTGATCTAAGAGCAGCATTCATGTTTAAAAAGAAAGCTAGTTTTTGTTGCATGGTAAGATCATCCACATGGAAGCAGATGCAGTTTTTCTGCTGAATCGGGCCCTAATTTATATCATGTTATCCAGCAGAAATGCCTTACTTTTGTCGTACTATGTTACCATCTATTAAAACAAAATTGGAATCTTCTCAGCCCAATAGCTTTTCTTAAAAGACTCTTATAGGCAGGTTTGACCTTTACATTATGAATTTCATTTCATTGTAAGCTCTTACATTTATATTACTGCTTAACATGAACTCTCACTGAAATGTGACCTGACAATTTCTATCTATATTTATTCATGTTAAGCTTTCTGCTTAACAACTATCAGGCTAAAAGTGTAGTATAGTTACTGTAGAAATAATGTTTCCTGTTACTTCAGACAATGAAGGTCATACCAGCTTCACATAAAAGGAAATGTAATTTTCAATGTTTTTGAATTGTGGCAAACATTCTAAATTCCTTGTTACAATCACCTATAATAGAGTGTTTGCCAAAATTGATGCTTTGCCCAACTCCCTTTTCTCTTTTTTAAGTCAGGCATATAGTTTATCATGAGCACTGCCCTGCCTACAGGATAAAAATACCAAATACACAGATTCAAAAGTTACTGAGCAATACAGTTGAAAAAAATCCCAAACCAAAACAACCAGGCTCAGCCCTGTCTGTACCTGAGTTTTATTCACACATTCTTATCCCATTGGCAAAATAATTTTACCTTTCCAGAGCATGCATTCAAAGAAAGGATCCCAAAGAGATCCATAAGGTATCAAGCTTCATATTTCTATTAAACCAGATCAATAAAATAACTGCAAAACTCTAGTTCCATGACGAAAGATGTGATCAATTCCTAACTCAGGTTTATCTGGACACTAGTGCCTCAGTTCCTAGCTGGTCATCAGTACACAGTAACTATAGCTACTGGGATAATTTCTGCATTACACATTTGGACATTAGACTACCAAAGTTATTGGAAGGCTCAGAACAACAGATATTGCTATCATGAAAAGACAGCTACTGAAAGTTTAAGCACATTTTTTCTAGTTATAAACATCAGTTGCTTTTTCTTTAAGAAGATAAATGTATTTAGAAACATGCAGATATCATTAGTTGTGCTCTGTAAGTATGCTTATGCGCTCACAGAAAATGCTTTATTGTAGAATTTAAAACAACGTAATTTCAAAGAGTTGTAAAACATAAATATTTGTATGTGTTCTTAAAAAACAAATTTGTAGTCTTTTTTGTAGACTAGTTACATGAGACACCTATTAAAGATTCATAGCGTGTCAACATTTACAGCAGTTTAACATATTGAACAGAAGATGAGTAGTTGGATTAGGGTTTTGTATATGTGTCTTGTTTGGGTTTTTTTAAGCAACACATTTTAGCTGCAAAATAGAGCATTTTCCAAAGCAGTTATTCCATTCCTGGTTACAGTTCCTGATGAAGCCTATTCAGCCTGGAGAAGACCTGGGGGAGACTTTAGAGCAGCTTTGCAGTATCTGAAGTGTGCCTACAAGAAAGCTGGAGAGGGACTTTTCACAACGGCACGTAGCAATAGGACAAGGGGTAATGGCTTCAAACTGGAAGAGGGTAGATTTAGATTAGATCTCAGGAAGAAATTTTTCACTCTGAGGGTGGTGAGGCACTGGCACAGGTTGCCCAGGGAAGCTTTGGGGTCCCATCCCTGGAAGTGTTCAAGGCTTTGAGCAATCTCGTCTAGTAGGAGGTGTCTTTGCCCATGGCAGGGGGGCTGGAACTAGTTGATCTTCAAGGTCCCTTCCAACCTAAACCATTCTATGATTCTATGATATTTTATTTGGAAATAACTAATTATTTCAGTTACAAAGCATGTATAATAAGAACTTTCAAATGTCCCCTCTATGTGGCAGCATTGCAGCACAGCTGAAATAAAGTAGTTGAGCAACTGTAGCAGGAATTGGGGCTGGGGCAGGGTGGGGGGAAAGAGAAGCACAATGCCACGGAAAAACTAATTCAGCAGCAATGTTAGTTTCATGTCTGCGCAAGTAGTACAAAGTCTTTTGGTCCAGGACGCCTCTCCTTCAGTAGCTCCATGGCAGTGACCCTAGACAGCCCGGTTCCTGTCTCACAATAATCTTTACCTCCATACGCCTCCCTTCCCACAGGGAATTAACTCTGTCAAGAGACTGGAAATCTACCTGCTATGCCGGTAGCTTGGGAAAGAGCGAGAAACATGTGAGTGTCTGGTGAGGGCGGTTATACAAATGCTTACTGTCAAGGTGTTACACTTGTACAAGGATAAAGATCAGCTAAGGCAAATACTATGTTTGTGAAAACACAGAATTTGATAGAAACTGCCTCAACACTGACAGCAATCCAAGCAAAGCATGTCAGCTGTATCCAATGAAATCCAGCAATATCAATTTAATACACTGCAGTACACTGACCAAAAAAAGATGTTATATGGTGATGGGGTCATTACTACTGTTTTGACAGGGGACACACAAGTTGCAACTAGTTGCAGAACACCATTGCCCATTACTGCACTCATATGCAATCTATAATTATGATAGGTCAAAATGTAGGGCATATAGGTCAAACTACTGAATGCATAGTACTTGAGCCCATAAGCAAGTCTTGAGCCATCAGCTCTATTGCTAAGTCATAGAATCATAGAATCATAGAATACCAGGTTGGAAGGGATCTCAAGGATTATCAGGTCCAACTTTTCTGGGCAAGAGGATGGTCTAGAAAAAATGGCCTAGCACCCTGTCGAGCTGAATCTTAAAAATGTCCAATGTTGGGGAATCCACCACTTCCCTGGGGAGATTATTCCAATGGCTGATTGTTCTCATTGTGAAAAATTTTCC
>VYXH01003489.1:0-24058 GCA_013397275.1 Burhinus bistriatus
GGGGAAGTTCAGATCGGACATTAGGTAAAGATTCTTCACTGAAAGGGTGGTTGCTCACTGGAACAGGCTCTCCAGGAAAGTGGTCACAGCACCAAGCCTGTCAGAGTTCAAGGAGCATCTGGATGATGCTCTTAGTCATATGGCCTAGTTTTAGGTAGTCCTGCAAGGAGCAGGGAATTGGACTTCATGATCCTTATGAGTCCCTTCCAACTTGAGTTATTCTATGATTCTATGACTTGACTTTCAACAATTTTATATTCTAATTTTTCTCGGGAACAAAATGTGTTTCTTATTCCATCTAGCTGAACAGGTTCTATTACACAACACAAAACTAATTCATGACTACAAAGGATGCAAAATCAGCCCTTTGAATACAGGGTGACATAGAGTAAGCTCTGAAACTGTCTCAGAAAAAGCTTAGGAAAGACACTGAGCATGGAGAATGGCTATTTCAGCTCTTAAAACAACTGGACTGCTGCTTAATTTAAGATCATTTGAAGTCTAATAGCTCTTGGCAAGAATCTTGACTTATTATCCAGCAATTACAGTAATTTAATTGTAGTTATCTTACAGTATTAAAGTGTACTAGGCAATTTCCTGTAATAACCTTGATTAAGATACTTCTCATACATCTACCGTCAGTTTTAAGTCTGCTTTAGAAGATGAATCATGCTTCTTAGAAGCTGTTTCTTTTCATTACCTGTAAAGAGCGTCCAGATGATTAGCTCATAGGTAAAAGACTACTTTGTAGACACATATATTTGGCCAGTTGAAGATTATCCTTCATGTCTACTATACATGTTTGGACAGGAATGATTCTCAGACTTTGAACTCGTATTTTGCCTTTTTTTCCCATGTAAGAAAGATCAGTGTTACACTGCAATATGATTTCCTGAAATAGGAACTTCTCTATTTACAAACATATCACTTCAAGCCTCAGCAGTCATGAGGTATAAAAGCAGTCTCAAACAACAAAGAAAGAAACACACAGATGGGGTGTGAGTCATATGGCACACACAGGTAGTAGTAAGAGGCATAAAGTTGTATCAGAAAAGTAAAAGATCTCTTCCCAGCATTAGGTACTTGAGCTCCTGGTTTATCGGTTGTGTTTCCAAAGAGTAAATTATGGTACCAACTTAAGCACAGAACCATTAGGTAAGCCCTAAGTAATTTATCTAAATATCCCAAGTCTTCAGAGGCCAGACCTTTTTAGTTGTAGTGAAGTTCTAAGTCTTGTAACATCTGATTGAAAGTCAGATCTTTCTAGTGTCTTTATTAGCTGAACCACAGTCTTGGTTCCAGTCTTGACAACACTGAAGGATAATATTTCTGTATATAAAAGTATATATGCAGAAAGTTTAATAAATGAAAGTTTTTATGCTCTTCTTGTAAATCCCTTCATCTACCTATCAGTCACAGTTATCAGTTAGGGACTATATAGTAACCAGAATCTCTTTGTTGAGATTATTCTTGACTTTTTTTTTTATACTTTTTTTAGCTCTGTGAGCTATAAATCATTAGACAGCCTTATTTAGAAATGTCCAGGCTCTTTGTTATTACGGTCTTAAGATGAGTATCTTAAGGTGCTCTCTCTTCATTGATTTAGACTGAATGAAAAAGCTGTGTATTGAATTCTTGAAAAACATTTCCTGTATTAAACCAACCATAAGTACAGGAAGCAGACTTTTGTTAAAATTCTCTCAGGTTTTAATATCCTTGATCCTGAGCTGAAACATGACTTTGTTAAAGGTCAGTTTCCTGCCCATCAACTCATGAAGTTACCCAAAGATTCCTGAATTTCTCTTTGTCTTGTTTCACACATTGTTACCAACTTTATCAATTATCTAACTGTTATGATTTTGTTTCACATTTTCTTTCCAAAGGGATAGTCCTTTGACAAAAGTGTTGATATCCTTAGTATGTGGAATGAGGATATATGAATGACGTAAAGGTTGGATTTGGTGCCTATACAATTTGTACTTCACACTCATTTTGACAAAGGCTGAAACACTGAAAGGTTAGAAATAGGCACTGTTGCTGTTAGAGAAATGTAGCACATAAGAAACAGTGAAGTAAAAGAACTGGTAGGCACTTATAGGCAATAATTTAAGAACTGATATGTTTCGTAGATATCCATGGTAAATGACATTACTCTAGTTAGTAATGCTAGTTGCTTTCTTTGGGTGTTTAAGACACATGGCACACTGTTTTCTCTCTAAGAATGGTTCAGTCTTCTCTAGAAATAAAATGGTCTGACCAAGCCCTGAAATCAGTGTGGCACAGCTACTCCAGAACTTTTCTGTTTGGGCATGAAACTGACAGAAAATCATGAAAGAATTAAAAAGAATCTAAATAAAACCATTAGGCACTGTTCTTTTTTTCTTTCAGCAATTAAAGCTGGCCCAGCAGTTCTTCTGTTATTGGTACAACTGGTCTATCAAGGCTTTGGCAGCCTAGTGTTATGCATTATTTGTGCAAATGATAAGATCTAGCTGAGACCTCTTTGGAATTGCGAAGAAGTTAAGGAAATTGATCGTTTACAAATGAACTACTTTATTAGCTAAAATAATTTTTACTTGGGTAACTATGTTAGCAAGATTTATATTTATCACTTGAGTCTTTAAAACGAATTGTTAGTAGCATGTTTGCATCACAGATGAAAGCATGAACTACAAAATAGCTGTTATAAGATACTTGAAAAGGAAGAGCAAAGGAAATAACTTTAAGGTAAACATAGCTTGTTCTTCCTCTGGGAAATGATTCCTTTTGCTATAGGTCAGCCACACATTTCATCTCAGATATGCTTCTGCTAAAAGACGAAAAAGTATCAGTTTCAATTTATCTCTCACAAGCCCATCTGCAGTATGGCAGATTATGTATAGTATATGTTCAAATTGGTGGTGGCGTTGCTTTATATTCCTTTGTTGTACTACAAAGAAATAGAATTTTAGAAATTCGAAGCAATTTCAGTCTTCAGGTTGCCTTTACTCCTAGTTTCTGAGTCCAAAACTCAAAGTGGACTTTATTAAATGAAGTATTCAGCACTGACATTTTCTTAATTTTATGCTCTACAGTTAATTGATAATAAAGATAAAAGAGGGAAAGGAAAGAATGTAGTACATGTGAATCTAAAAAGTATGAATACAACACATTTATAACATATATACAAAGAAAATGTAATTTACACAAGGAATCCACAGCAAATAAGCAAGAGAAATTAAAAGAAATAGAAACTTGATGACAGACTCTTTGAAAGTTGAAGATTACTTTGTGTAACTTTTAAATAAAAACACATTTTTAATGAGGACTCTTTCACTCATGGCTAATTGAATTCTTAAGTATGTAACGCCCTCAGCATTATGAGTTATCTTTCTATATTTGGTGTCATGATATTTTTTTCTGCCTGATTGTAACACATTTGTACTTTCATTGTATGAAAGTAACAGGTGGTAAAAGATATTTTCATATAGGAGATAGAAACATAATTTTTACTGTGTAGGTGTTTAACTATTATTAAGGGAACTGGCAGCTTCTCCACTCCTTGAAGTCTTCAGATTACAACTTCAAGCTTTCTTGGAATGCATACTTTAGTCAAACACAGTTAAGAGATAATATGTTAATTACTGTTAGTAGTTAAAAGTTTATTTACACTATATATATGAAAGTAATGAACAGTTATGCCCTTCTCTTATTTTCAATGCCACTCATGATTTTAGAGAGACCTGTTTTAGTGTTCTTTGACCTCTCCCTTTCCCTCCTTTCCGTTTTCTAGTGTATTTACTGATTGCCTGTGCAGAAGGCACGCCATAGCTTTGTTTTCCTAGCTGCCTTTATGAACCTTACCTTGACTTTTTGCAATGGGAAGGTGGGGAGAAGTTCCCTAACTACGCTCAGTCATCTGACCAGTTTATACAATACCACTAAGGATATTTTCTGCTTTGTTCTCCATTCACTTCCTAATTATTCTTAGTATTTGGTTTACTTTCATATTCATTCCTACCAAGCACTGCTAGTTTTACAGAATTACCTATCAAAATCTTAAGATCTAATTCCTGAGTAATATTACCAGTCATTTAGTGCTGCGTGGTCCTTTTGCATCTCTCAGCTGTGAGAATAATTTTGTATTATTAATAAATATGTTCACTTCAATACTCATGCTTTTCTCCAAATCTATTATTAATATGCTGAACAGCATGGAATATCTACATCCAGATCCATAATGACCTCCTCATCTTGAGGAACTAATAATTTGTTCCTTATGTTTTTTGTTGTTCTTCATTTCTAGACTTTTTATAAGTCTTTAGTGGGGACTTGGTCAACTGTTTTTGAAAATCCAAGAGCGCTCTAACAGACGTGTGAGTCATGAGTTCCTTTTACAAAGGCATTTCTGCTCTTTCTCAATGTATTGCATTAGTCTGCGTGCTACTTAATCCATTCTCTTAAACAGTCTTTACATTTTCCTTAACAAACTCATCTGGCTTTTTTGTCCATAGATCTCAGGATTTCCTTTGAAGCTCTCTTTAAAAATTAGTATTTGCCACCTTTGTGGCAGCATCTTGGCCACTGCCAACATAGTTTCAAGCAAAAGTGTCCATGCCTGTTTTATCCCTGAAATGCTTCAAAACTCTTAGGTGACTATCCTCTGGTCCTGTTCATTTGCTGTAGTTCTTTTCGTCAGTTTGTTCTGCAGTGTCTTCCAGCAATGTTTTCCAATTTGAAACAAAATCTCTAGTGCTTTTTGCATCTCATTTGGGACTACCTCCAAGCCTCTTCATATGGACAAAGGATTAAAAATATCGTACTTTTTCATGCTGTGGCCATGGATTGTTTGAGTGTTCCCTCATACTTTACTTGTATATTGATCTTAAAAAAAAAAAAAATCAGATGTAATTTGAATGGCCAGAAGTTATTTGCAGGTGATTTTTTTAAATTTTTTGGTTCAGAAAAGAATAAAAAAATATGAAAATGAGGGTCAGGTTTTACAAAAGAAATACAGGATACTGGCATACTGTAATAACATGACTGTTTCTGTAAGGCATGTACTTGTTTCACCATCAAAGTTGAAAATGGGACATTTTCTATTGAACTATGTGTAATAACTCACATTGGCAGTTAACATTGCAGTCCAGTACACACAAACTAGCATTTTGTGATTCAAACTCTTCTGGTGGGGAAGAAGAAAATGTATACCTCAACATTTACTCCCATCGCTAAAGAACATACCAACCCAAAATCAGTTGTCAAAAATGCATTAAAAGCGCATTCCAGGAGATGAAAATTCACTGGAGTATTCAAAGGAAATAAAACATCAGAGCAAGTCCTTTGACTTTTTGACCCACATTCAGTCTTGTCTAGTGTAAACAAAACTTGATGTTGGTCAAAACATTGAAAATACTATTCTGAGTAAGCTTCACTTGGGTAAACAGGATGCTTGCTTTGAATATTTTTGTTATTTTTCCCTCATGTGGTATACTCTCTAAACATGTAAATATATATTTTTTTTTTTTTCTAAACATAATATGGAAATTTTTATTTCAGCTAAAAAATGTTCTGGTGTTATTTTAGTACTAAGGCTCTTCAAAGTAGTAATAAGAACCTCCTTTCTTCTCTTTTTTATTGTAAAAATGGCTTTTCTAGTCATTTTGCCCCTTTCGCATTGTGAGCAGAGCTGACACTAGATTCCAGCAACAGATATGGGGCAGCTTTTTTATCTCGTGAGGTTAACATAAAAATGTCTATGAACAAATATATGGGGCAGCTTTTTTATCTCGTGAGGTTAACATAAAAATGTCTATGAACAAATATGTCACACATTGCTATTTTTAATAATGCAATGGAAAAAAATGGACAAGCAGTCTCCAGTTAACTTGTATATGCATAAGCCAATTTTCAGAAGCGCTAGCCCTAGGAATTGCAGTTGAACAGACCTACTTATCTGAATCAAGTAAATATTTATTTATCAAAGATAAACTGTGAATGTGTGATTGCTGACAATGCGTGCGTTACAGTTCAAAAATAATTTCCTACAGGGTCTTTTTCACTACATTCAGACTAATGAGCATCTTCACAGAAATACTTCCTTCTACCTGTGGTAGTAGAAAAGAAGATGGTAAAAGTAGAGCTTGCACTGTATTTTGAAGGTACTATTTGTGACTACAATACAAGGCCATCTCTAATTCACAGAACTATGACACAGATACATGAGATTTTTTAAATTTAAATGAGATTTTAAAGATGTTGCTGGAAATCAATTAATTTAAAACAATTCTAATTAAAATTTGATTTGTTATGGTATGAGAGTGGGAACTCAATTTTTCATCTCCATGATTTTTCCTCAGAGACTACAGTTATTCTGCTATACATCATTATAACTTTGAACACTGCTGCAGTTTGATGAGATCAAACTGAATGATACAGAATAAAACAGAACACTCTAAGATGTGATGTGGCTCAACAAAAGAGCAAAATATTTATCTAATTTTCAACCTATTTGGAAAGTGAATGAGAAACCTTCTTTGAAATGCTCTCAACTGGTTCTTCAAGACTTTTTTAAAAGCATTGATATTTTTAAAGCATTCAAATTTTTTTTACCTATAGAGTTTTACAAAGAGAAAAAAATCTAAAGACTATTTTTTCTAAGATGCCCTGGAACTGTAGAAGCAGGTTTTACTTTGACAGATGAGTGTTTTGTACACAAGTAGATTAATTTACAGCATGAAAACTACTCTGCTGGTACTTTAAACTGATAATTTGTAGTGAGCCAATATTTGAGGTTCTTCCCACCTAATCTTGGACAATTAGTTGGCCTACCTTTCCTTAGTGACTGTAGAGAGACTTAGACCTTATGCCTTCAACTGAATGTCAGTTGAAGCATCCTTGTTTGACCTAGTGTCTGGCCCTGCTTTGAGCAGAAGGTTCGACTGGAGATCTCCTGAGGTCCTTCTAAACTGAACTGTTCCATGATTCTGACAGAAGAAAAGAATGACAGTCCAAACCACATTATTTGAGGTCCCTTTATCCACTTTGGTATTTGTTATTCTTCTGTTTAGATTTTTCACCCTGAAGACAGTCCTGTTGCACCACAGACACATGACTATCAGTATAAAAGGTGACTTGTTTAAAACTTGTGTTTTTACACCATGTGTTGTCACAGCAACGAGTATAATGGAAGCAAACACTGAGAACAGAATGGGAGGGGTTTGGGGTGAAACAGCTTTTAAACCATCACATACTTTGAACATACTAGAAATTATTACAAGCAGAGGTTTTGAGTGCATTTTTCTCATCTACATATCGCACAGTTGAAATTGCCCTTAATTTTGAAAAGTTTTGCTCCTTAAGTACAGAAAACAAGGTAAGTATCCCAGACATTATTTATGAAGTAATTAAAAATATCTAAAAATATTTAGTTCACTGCCTAATAATATGATAATCAGTTTTTAACTAATGTACAACTATGCTGCTGGTACCTGCTAACATGTATCACTTTGGTTCTTGGAAGACATATTAAAATCTTATAATGTCTGTTTAAATGAATGCCTGTGTACAAAACCACGTAGTGCACTATATGACAATTTTTTTCCCTGCTAGGCAATAATTCATTGTGTCTATTCATTTTAAACAACTACCTCTGAAGGAAATGAGTGATAAACAATTTATGCGAAGAGGACCTGATAGTTATCATGGTCCTCTGGAAAATATGCTTTAATCATGGGTTTGTTTAATAGTTCAAGTGTATAAGTTCATAAAATAGAAGTAAAATATGCTAAAACAGAATAAAATGCTGTTATCTAAGAGAACATACACTGCAATTTACATTTTTAAGTAAAAAAGTCTACAAATTATGTTGTGTCACAGATACTTATAACAATACTGTCTGATTCCTCTTAATTTCCAATTTCTCAACTTGTCACAACAGTTTTATACCAGTCCTGAAAATCTACAGCCACAAGTTATTTCTTGAGACATATCAAAAAATAGCAGAAGCAGATTCATCTTGAATCACAGATATGCATATAGGCCATGGACTCTTTATGCACAAAATTTTGGGGAATTATGAATGCATATAAAAAAGAATATATATTTATCTATATTTCAGCAGTAGAATGTTTTCAGCCTGCATTGTATTTGAAGGTTGCTGTTAACCCAAAAATTGCATGTCTGTTTAGTGATTTTTTGCTATCTATTCATTTAACAGCTGATTCACTTATAAAAAAAAAATGTCACAAGAAGCTCTGTGTGTGTACATATCAACAAAAATATAGTGGAAGCACAATGTCAGAACAATTAATTTGAATAAACTGTAAGAAATAGATGTAAGTACTTAAATAATAAGAACATCTTAACTCACTATTGAATTTTTACACAGACTGAACATTGAAAACAAAAGACAATCTTTTTATTTTGACCGTTATTTTTCAGTTCTTCCCACTGAGCTTCATAAGTGATCCTGCAAACCACAGGTCAGAAAATAAGTTTTTGTCTCCATTAAAATTTATTAAGCTTAGTGAATATTGTACATCGCTGTTTGCTCTTTCCAGATATTTTTTTCCCCACTGTTTTGCGTTATATATAAAAAACTGTGTGATTAGCATAAATAAATGTCAGGGTAAATGCCCATTTTACAGATAGGTGGTAAGATACTGTGTATTGTTACAAAACAAAGCAGAATATCCAGATAAAAATCCGAAGACCTGCTGTTACTTGAGAAATTGCAGTTGCATATGATGTGATTCAGTGAGGTTTTTCATAGGGAATTACCTATAATATAAAGTTTGATATTTCTAACGCTGGGTACTGAAATCCAGTATAATCAGAGCGTTAACTGAAAATGCAGCATTGCAGTGGCAAGCTCCGGCAGGGATCCAGTGCTGCTGAATGTTCTTTACCTCTGTGGGCGCAATGTGTGGCAGAGTGTAGGGCAGGAGTGAGCAACCAGGAAGACTAGGGGAAGCCCATCTATGTTCTTTTGATACAACTACTGGCTTATGCAGGTCTAAACGGACTGTGAGTTTAAAACTCCTGAACACCTGCTATTTTCAGTGGGAAGAAATAGCACTTCCAGATGTGCCAGGCCCCTTACAGTCTAGAGGTATATAATTTCCTCATTGACTAGCAGGCAAATACATTCCCATCTTTGTACTTCAATTAAGTACTGAAGTTAGCTGAGATGAAACTGAGCCTACTTAACTGACAGAATTTTACTTGTGAATGCCGAATTTTCTCTTTTTCTTTGAAGAAAGGGTAGATAACTTGTTGATAGGCATAAACAATCGTCACCTGAATTCCAGTGTAGTACAAATATTATTCCCACTCAGTTAGATTTCAAAGATTATAATGCAATACCAGATTTTAACTAGTTTGGGTGCGCACAAAAATATTTTTAATTTTGTTCTAAAAGTCTTTTAACATGGAAAATAACATTAATTTAAGTGATAGAGGTTTTTTTCAAAATATTCTTCATTATTTGTAATCACTCGGCCATTGTCTTAGCTCCCAGCTGCAGAGGTTGTGTTTATGTCAGCAACTTATGTCATGCACTATATATTATATTATTGCAAATTATGAAGTTACCATATTAATAAATTTAACATGTTTTAATACTCTGTAATGCTGAATGAGCACTAACTTTAAAGGATGCTCCATCTGTCTATGGCCCCTTTTTTGCTTTAGCAAAATAAAATAATCTGAAGAAAAATTTACTACATCATACTATGTAATAGGCACTCTAAAGAATTTTGAAGCACAGGACAGGAACTTTCCCAAAGCTACATAAAGCCATATCTGAGGTTCACTATGGCTAATGATAAAGGAAAATTCAGAGAACTGCAGAATTTATAGTTCTTGGCATCTGAAAATTCTCCAACTTTCTCCCAAAAATTGCAGCATAAGATTAGGAGAAAAAACTTTCTTTTCCCATCTACCTAGAGAACCACCCACTTAAAACTGTGTCAAAGAGAAACATCACAACTCTTTTGGTCTTTCCAGAGTTTCACTTCCCCCAAAACCTTACACACAGCTTCTTTCCCAATCTCCCTAGTGAGGCTCTGAGCTTCCTTTTTACTTAATCCTTCCCTGACAGAGCAGACACTAAAACTTAGTATTCTTCCCCTAAGACAGGGGAGAAAAAAAACATACTTCTTTCTTTGAATGGGTGATGGAGAGAAGAAAAAGTAGCAAAAAACCTAAAATAATGTGAAATATAAATTTTTTACAAAATGAAAATGATACAAATAATAACTTATGTTTAACCCCTTCAATAACAGTAATGGCACAAATCATCCATGTCACAGACACACTTAACTGTATTGGTACCTGATTTTTGTTGCTGACTGCATTGATAATAGCACTTGGGATTAGTTGAAATGCTGTATGCTGGTGAAAGCAGAGCTATTCACTAGAAGGCTATCAATACATTGAGCAGAATATGGTTACTACTTTTAAATAACTTGTTTTTTGAAGCTCCTTTTCTCCCCTTCCCCCAGATTTTAAAACAAATAAACAAATAAATCCTGTCTCTGAATTTTATCCTGTCACACACAGTACTCTCAAACAAGGGGATGAGACCAAGCCGGGGATGACTATAGTGGAAATTTTACGTGTTACAGAAATGAGAGTCTATCATGCCAGTTCATTTAAGCTCCATTTATGCTCAAAGTACTTACCAAGAAACTAAAAGTGAACAAGCCCTGCAGGGCCTATTCAAAAGCATTAGCAATAAACTAGCCCCCACTGTGTCACTTAAAAGTTACAAGTTCTAATTTCATGTGGGAGTTATGGGGAAAGTTTGTCTCTACTATGATTATATCAGACTGATTTTATCCCCCTCGTCATACGAAGTCTCCGGGTTTTTTCTCATGCATAATTGGCACACATTGTGGAAATGTCTCTAATCTGCACAATTATCTACCTACACTGCTTTTCAATTAAAGGATCACAGTACGCATTGCGATAGCATATTCTTCAAAGGCCACAGTTTCTGCATGCAAGCTAAGAGTTTTGCTATCAGAAAAAGGGTATGCACTGATTTTTACCTGACATTTTGTCTTTGGTATAGCTCAGCATGTACAAGAAATATGAAAGAAGCAATCCTCAGTCTCTTTCACTGACAAATATTTAATAGAACAGCAGTAGCTGTAAGTGTTGGTGGCCTTGGCTCTGAATTGAAATGTCAGTAGTAGCACTATAATGCAGCGTCTATCTGTTCACACACTTCACAGAATGAAATCTGAGTGCTATCCTTATAAAAAGACACTTTAACATTTATCAGTGCACACAGGAACACACCAAAGAAACTCATGGCACAAAAGTGTTTGTGTTATTGCAAGAGGTTTTATGATATATTATTAGCTGCGTTTTCAAAGGTCAAAAAGTTATGCATATCGAACACGGAATTACAGACTGCAAGGTACTACATGTTAAACAAATTAAAGTATTTTTAATAATATATAGTTTTTCCCTCCACAGATGAAGTCTATATTCCAGAAAGTCAGTAATTACATTTTGGAGGAAAAAGATAATGAATTCTGCTTAATTTTTTTTTTTTTCAGGGGGGGGAAAAAAAAAAAAAAAAGAAAAAGCTGCTAGATTTTTGTAAGTCTAGCAAAACAAAACATTCCAAATAAGCAGAATTTCGTTTAGTACCAGCTTGCTTTTTCTGTGTATCTTCATCTTGAAGGCAAATCACATTTTTCTCTATGATGTCCAGATCAAGAGTTAATTCCTGTTGATTTCTCCTGCCTAAACAGACCAAGAAGGCAGGATCTTACCCACAATCCAGCACATCAAATCCCAGTGTATGAACAGACTCCGTATGAATCCACAGGGAAGAGTGTCTGGGAGCCCATCTATTTTGTTAGCTGGGTAATAATGGAGACATAATTGCTTTCTCCCGTGCTCTTGCTTCTGTTTCCACAACTGATCTATATGGTAATTTGCTTGCCCAGTCCACTCTTCCATATATAAAATTATTAACTTTTTAGTTTCTGCTTTTCTTTAAAAAAAATCATTGTGTAATTTCATTATTTCCCTGTACATTCACCACATGCTCATGTGCTTTATGGCTTCCTTCAGTTTCTGCTACCTAATCTATCATACTTCTTTATTCTTCATCTGAGCTTTAACAGTTTCTTCTGCTTCACCTCACCAGTAAAAAACTCTTCCTCCTCCTTTCTGGGTTATCTGGGTCAAAATGATGTGCTCTTTTCAATAAATTATTTTCAGTTTTTATGTTGTCTTCACCAGTGTATTATTTAATAAACTACATACCCATGTCTTAATTAGATCTGGATGCTTTTAGACCTCAAAGGGCTAAAGGGGTGTCTGGCATGTTGATATCCCACTACCCACGTACAGATTGGACCACTATGTGACAAGAAGTTTTAGGCTCCTACTATCTTGCCCCTACTTGTTTTTTTTTGTCTTGAAGATATGAGTTAACTCTGCCATGGCAACTATTCTACCCAGTTCTTTACTCCCTTGTGTTATTGTGATCATTTAGTAACTGACTTTATTTCTTCTACCCACTTCCTCACCTTCTCTGATAAAATTTCCTGTTATTATGTTCTCCTGGCTATACATTTAGTGTGGACTTTCTCTAGGAAAAGTTCATGAAACAGTCCAGAAAATTTTACTTTCCTGTTGTAAGCCCTTCACCTATTACCAGTGTGGATGCTTCTCATCTGCCTCTTTTAAGAGGTTTTGTTTTGTTTGTTAAATATAGGCACATAGTGAAATTTGACGTGCTTAGTCATCACCATAGCTTCTTCTTCATGTCTAATACGTGGCACTGGACCACAAAATCCAGGCTTATTGGTTCAACGGATTCCAATGACTACAGATTCAGGTGACCTGTTTTACGGATGGAGGAGTAGCTCTCCAAACTCTGCTGTGCCCGTCCGGTAATATTTTGTTGGGCTCTACCAAAAAAAGCCCCTAGGTACAGGGTGACTGGGTAAAGAGAACAGAGTGTGATAGATATGACAGCAGAGGTATGGCATGCCTATATTTTTCTGGAGAGCCAGCAAGGTCTATGCAGGATAGCTTAGGGCATCTCAAATGGTAAATTTAGGTAACTAAATCCCACCCTACACTGTTGATCTTCATTGACTATAGCAGGTTAGGGAGGGTAGGGTGGGTTGACCCTGGCCAGTAGCTCGCTCGGTCCTTCTGTCCTCAGTGGAATGAGAAAGAGAATCAGAAGAGCAAAAGCGAGAGAAACTCATGAGCTGAAATAAAGACAGTTTAATAAGAGAAAGAAAGAAAGAAAGAAAGAAAGAAAGAAAGAAAGAAAGAAAGAAAGAAAGAAAGAAAGAAAGAAAGAAAGAAAGAAAGAAGAAAGAAAGAAAGAAAGAGAAAGAAAGAAAGAGAAAGGAAACCCCAAGTAATATAAAGGCAATCACTCAGCACCTCCCACAAACAGATTGATGCCCAGCTGATCTCTGAGCAACCGCTACCTTGGAAAGACTCCTCCCGGATTTTGTTGCTGAGCATCATGTCATATGGTATGGGATATCCCTTTGGTCAGTTGGGGTCAGCTGTCCCAGCTATGTCACCTCTCAACTTTTTGCCCACCTCCAGCCTACTGGCTGCTGGGGAGGCAGAGTGAGAAACAGGGAAGACCTTGGAGCTGTGCAGGCACTGTTCAGTAATAGATAAAACATTGATGTGATATCAACACTGTTTTAGTCACAAATGTAAAACACAGCGCCGTACTGGCTGCTATGAAGAAAATTAAAGTCATCCAAGCCAGACCTAGTATGCAGAAGATCAGATAAATTTTGATCTCTAAAATCTGGAGTTAAATCTCACCCACATAATCTTTTCCTTTTCTTTCTTTTTTTCCCCCAGCTCTTACTGAGTAAGAAATTTTACTAATTTTTGATACAGGCAGGTGAACTATGGACCTATTCAGAAAAAAATTTGTTTGTGTGTACTTTGTCAGAAGGCGAGATGCATCTTTAATGCTTTTCCAATCCATATCAAATGCAGTCTACATAAAATTTGTCTTTTACTGGTACTTTCACCAGAGAAACTTTTTAAAAAAGAGGAAGAGGAGAGAGAGAAATGAACACTAAGCTATCTTAGCAGTGATCTCTCCTGACTAATTTAAGACATCCGTATAAGCAGAGGTAAAATTAAAAGATTAAAAAGAATGAGTAAATTAGCCAAGTGAGTTGGGGAAGAGAGAAAGAGAAGAAAGCTGCACCTGCCATACATATCATCAGCTTCTGATGATTACGTCAAAAGAATAATAATCAATGTTACATTTTAAAAGGGAAAACAGTTCTTATAATTCCAGCTCATTGTCAGGGTGTGGCTGTGGTAGTCAGAATTACATAATTGCTCCCATTGCAAGCTGGAGTGAGATAACAGCAAAGAAAAAGAGCTAGATTCTCGGGAGAAAAACGTACTGTTATCAGAAAACCTCAGATCCTTCTGTACCTTTTCCTGTACTTTAAGAACTCTGAATTTTATCCCAGAGCTGAGATTGTGGTTAGATCGACAAATGGTACCAAAGTAATCTGTTCTCCTGACAAAAAATGATTGCAATGAGAAAAGAGGAAACCACAACCTTTATTTGTCCTTGTGACTATAATAGCATGAGTACTATATTCAAAAGGAAGCCTTGTTAAGAAGACCTGTTATAAAGACCATAATAAGAATGAAAAATATTAAGGAATCAGCCAATTTATCTAGCAACCTTTATATCCTTATCTCATAGTGCTTTTCTTTCACTCTGGACATGGTTCTTTCATGACACTACTCCAAGTTATCTTGCTCTTTTGTCTGGTTAAAGAAGAGAGACAAGAACTTGTTGAGCAAATCTATACTGCTCCATTTCAAGGGTGGATGTAGGGAAAAAAACCAACACACACTTTGCAGAACCATTAATCAACATTTAGTTTGAGACATTCTAGGAGATTTAAAAACTGAGCAAGAATAGTGAAGCAAAGAGGGGGGTGAAGGGGAAAGGGAAAGTCATTATTTATATAACTCAGTGAAATACGAACATATTTATTGGTTTCGTTCATCTCCAGAAAACCTTGTATGTTACTTATCTTTGGTGGGACTTAGCTAACGTTATCTGTCTAAAAAGTAAGTCACTGTGTTTGCATTTGCCTTAGGTTCTTTGGAGATTCAGTGGGAAAAGCAGATGTTTCCAGCTGAAGAAGACTATTCCTAACTCAGTAGGATGTCAATAAAATTCAGTCTATCTGTAGGCTACCAATATAATTCATACATTTAGTGCTTTCAGAGTGTGGGTTCCATTTCTGTCTCTTCTATGTGCCCTCCACATTTGTTTCCTTGGTAAGCAACCCCTGTACCTCCAGGAATTATTTTAAAACAAATAATTTTTTATTCTTTATTTATAAATGTCGTGGGTTTGCATCTTAATTTCCTGGTGAAGGTGGCAGTGTGATTCCAGCTCACTGTCTATCTCACAGTTTAGTTTTGGAACAAAGCTCTTATGTATGTGCCTATTGCAAATGTAATTAATGATCACTTGACAAAACTATCCAGATTAATGAACTTGAGTTTTTTCCAAAATGTCACATTTAAATATGATAAATATATATTTAATATAATAACATGACTAGGTTTAATTGTGTATTTTAAAGGTGTATTTACATATTTCAATATTCTCACTGCTACACAGAGAACTGTCAAGATATAAACAGTCTTATTTGAAGTTAAATATAGATGATAAAAAATAAGCATGCAATTTACAGGAGAAGTTGTCCCAAAAGGAATCTGCACCAAAAAAAATACTGAAAGGTATATAAATGTAGTAATGAAGAGGTCTGGTTCATGAAACTACAGTTTTTGCAATATTTTGGCATGTCTCAGGAAATAACTGGTGACTGTAAATTTTTAAGACTGGTATAAAACTGTTGTGACAAGCTGAGAATCTGGAAATCAAAAGGAACGGACAGTATTGTTTTAAGTATCTGTGATACAATATAGTTTGCAACTAAATATAATATTTTTCAAAACAAAAGTTTTTGCTTCTTAGCAAGGATTTTATAGTCAGATCTTAACAGAAAGATGCCATCTGCATCTTTTCACCTGAAGAAGTTGGCAAAAGTTATATGTTTTAATCATCACCAGAACTCCAAAAAAAGCATTAATTGATAGGTATTGATTTGTTTGATACTCACTTCTTTTTTTGCAGAATACAGTCTGTTAATCCATTTGGACTCCCACCTGTCCTGTGGTGGCCCAAGTTATCTTTCCATGTACAGGTAACAACAAAGTTGCATACAAATTTTAGATACTGATCCTTTTCCAGGCCTATTTCACCTTGATCAGAATTAATCACAACTATATTTAGCTGCTGAAGAATTAGTAACCTATTTTAAACATGTCATTTGGCTTTTTTCTTTTATAGAAAGACAGAGAAGCACCTCCAGAGGGTGATTCATCCCATCTGAAGATAAACATCTAAAATGGTTGGGAGGAATCATCATCTGAAAGGGTCTATTTCTTCCCTACAACTACAGAGCAAGCCTATATGACTGTGAAAGGAATGAAACAGACAGTGAAAGGAATTCTGCCCATTGACACCTGAGCATGAGTGCTATATAACTCAAGGAAGAACATGCTGAAATACTTCAGCAGCACGGGATGGGATTTATGTCCAAATTTAACGATCTGTTCTAAACTAGCCATCCAGGTTTGCTCTGTAGACAAAGCCACTTTTGGTGGCTTACTTCTGAGGAGGTGTTTCATAATGTGAAAATACAAAAAACCAATGATTGTCTCCAACTAATTTTTAAATTTTGCACACAGGTACCCAAGAAGGCCAATGGCATCTTGGCCTGCATCAAGAATAGTGTGGCCAGCAGGAGCAGGAAAGTGATCATGCCCCTGTACTCAGCGCGGGTGAGACCGCAGCTTGAGTACTGTGTTCAGTTTTGGGCACCACAGCATAGGAGGGACATTGAGGTGCTGGAGCGTGTNCAAAATCATGCTGGTGTGGCCTTCACGCCTAGGAGATTGCTTCATCTTCCAGGATGCATAGCTGACATCTAACAAGTACCAATGGTAAAATGTTTTTGGCATGGAACAATTTTCTTCTTCCTCAGGTCAGTAATAATCTCTGCTTTTCTCCTTTGGCTTTGAGGAAAAGTAAGCAGTATCAGTGGTGCAGTATTCCAAGGAATTTGCGTCAATTAATACCTACACTGATGTTACTTTTCAGTTCCATAAGGAACATTAAATTGGTTTCCCTTTATTATAATTTTTAAATAGAACGATGAAAAAAGAACCAGTCGTCATTTTCTAGGGTAAAATAGGTCTAGGTCTTGGTGTAGGCGTAGGCATAGGTGTAGGCATGTAAGGCTTTTCATTGTATGACTCATATTTAAGTAAGTACTTAATTTTACACACACACGTGCTCAATATTCAAGTCCCAGTTAATATTATCTTGCACTGAGACCTGAATATTAAAAAGTTGTCCATGTGAATACCTTCAGTACTAGATATTTGAAGACAAACACTCTCATTAAAACACCTCCTGTCACCACCCAATCTCTAAGAAATTTAAACTAACTTTCTTTTGATTCTTCTGGGAACAGTTTCATAAAAAAAAAAAACAAAAACAAAAAACAAAAATCCATCTGCCCAATAAGTTAACATAACTAAGACTGATTTCTTTTTTAACTCACATTAGCTAATCTAATTTATTCAAATAGCCAGCTGAGTTTAATGCAAAAAGAAACCTCAAAATTTTATACTTTTATATCAGCGAGTTTCTTTATTGATGAAAAATCATTCTACAGAATGAAAGTTTTACTATCTATTTATAATTCCAGGCAGTAGAACAAAACAGCAAGAGTAAAAAATTAGGTTAAATGCTGTATGTGTAATCATCATACTTAAGAAAAAAATCTAGACAAAGTGAGAGAACATGAAGTCAATATTTGTGTGTGTAGTATGGAGAACCACTGTGTCCAAGAGAAACATAGCTAGGCAAAAATCAGTTGAACCTTACGTAGTGTGACATCCATCTAGAAGCTAGACTATATGGCAATGTAAAGAGGGACAACATTCATAACATTAATGAAAGTTAAATTTTTATACTAGATTCCCTGGTCTGATTCACTCCACATAGGAATATGGCAAAAACTTTTCCATGTAAAGGTCAATTTTGACTGATTTTACCTCGCCTACTGAAGTCCCTGCATTACTTGCACAGTAAAAGAGATCCAGATTTGGCCCAAAGTAAGTTATTGCTAAGCACTGGAGAAGTAACTGATAAATTCCTTCACCACACTAAAGCCTTTTTTTAACTCAGTGACAATGACTACATCATTTAAAGCCTGCTAAAATATGATCTGAAATTAAAGAACAATAAGGCTTTTACTGGCTTTTGATATATGTTAATATTTCATCATAATTAATTCATTGTTTTATGCAATCACATAACCTAATCTTCATGGTAATATTCAGGTCACCAGATATCCCCAAATTTAATTTTAAAAAGTGAAGTTGTGTTGAATACAGTGCAGTAATGAAATATTAGTCTTCTTAGGGCTTATGTATGAAAAACATTGTTAAAGCAAAATTTGAGATCTAAGAGAAGGAAACGACTGCAATGAATATGTGCAGCACTTGAGCACTTATAACATTAATAACTAAAGCAGCTATGCTGTGTTGACAGCAAATAAACATCAACAGCACTTCTAAGGAAATGCTTGTAAGTTAAGATCCATGGAGCTTCAGTGTCAGAAAAGTGCCCAGCTTATCACACAGCAGGGCTACCAGAGAAACAAGCTTTTCCTCATACCAAACATGAAGAAACCTCTATCTGCAATCAGAAATAAACAAAAAAAGGCTTTTGTAGTTTAGTTTGAGAAGGTAAATCTCAAGCAAATCTCACAGCAGTAGTGAAACAAAAAGTGCTCATTTTCCTACGACACAGAATTTCATGTGATCTTCTGAACTGCAGTTTCCTATATTCTAGGGCTCCTGGGATGAAGAGGAAGACATATTGATCAAAATGTTAGTGAAGCATCAATTGTCAAGAGATATCTGAGTGGTATTTCAACACTCGGCCCTTTTTGAGGGGGAGGTAGGAAGAGAAAGGAGTATCTTACCAGATCATCATTTTACTGAAATAAACAAACACATTCTTTTTCACTCCTTCATAAATAAGCCAAAAAGTAGAGTTTACAAAAATAGAATCTATTCATTACTTTTTATATGTAAATTTTATAGGAGATACATAACAGAGAAGAATTTTTAAACAGTATTTTGTATGATTTTGCACTTCAAAACATTAAAAACCATAACATAGTTTTAAAGATAAAAATTCCAAATGATTAAACAGTGGGAAAAATATAATGTGACACTCTCCATTGCTCTGACTTCAGAGACAGAAGCTAAGTACAAAATGTAACCCAGCCTTCTGACAACATCAGACTCTGTACCCTGACAGCCTCAAAATTCAGTCTTCTCATTGCTAGCAGCTCTCAAGACTTCCTGGGCTTTGTATGGGATATTCTTGGTCTACTTGAAGATAGCTAGAGATGACTATTGCCCAACATGTTTCAGCTTTAGAGTAGTTTTGTATGATTGTGTGGTGCAACACGTTTTGTTACGATAACGTTGGTATATTTCTGTAACTAACCAATTGTAAAAAATAGCATTTATTCTCTGCAGTTATAATACCATGAACTGCAAGAGTAGTGAGTTAACAGCTCCCAGTAGCAGCTGGCCCCATCTGAATTATGGGATCCCATCTACTATGACACCTTTCTCACTTCTTGCATAACATCTTGTTGTGGTGAGGACAGATAATGAAGTAAATTTCCTGGCCTTTTTCGAATGGACTGTTGCCAAGATACTTCCGATAGGGAACTTCTGGACATACAGATGGGGTACTTTAGTGTCCCCTGAGAATAAATCAGTATTTACTCCTCACTGTTTGTTTAGACAACACAAATGCAACAAGCACTAATAGCAAAAAGCATGATAATACAAGACATCAGGGAAATCGTTCCCTGTAAGTCCTTTAATTTTCAATTTGCTAAGTACCTGCCATTTGTTACATACGTTAACAAAGTGCCTGATTACAGAACTAACGAACTCAGCTCTATCTGGACAAACTTTTGGTGTAAAGCTCCCCAATAACAAGACAGAGACAATTCGGAGTCCAATTCACCCTGTCCCAAGACTTGTCCAGTCTTCTCATTGTTTATACAAGGAGGATACACAGATAGCTGAGACTGGCTACCTGTCCTTGAGATTATTAGTTAAGTGAGATGTATTAAATCCAAAACAAAGAACATTCAAAATACAGCTTCCCCCTTCGTTCATGATGGGTGTCTCAGTGTGCTTTTGAGTACCACTGTGTGCATTTTATTTGAGCATTTAAAAAAAAAAAAAAAAAGCTTTTGCAAATCTGGCCAACTGTTCATTTTGTTATTTGTATCACAGTATCAGTATCAGCTATGTCCGTCTCTCTGTAGCAAGAGGGCAGAATACAGCCTCTAGCCAAGAGATCTTTTAGTATTTTTTATTAGTATTTTGCTGGACTTGAATACTGATTTTGCAGAAAAGCTTCTTTTCAGATGATTTTTTTTTTTTTCACAGAACTTCTAATGCTCTGGAACAAAATATTTTGCAGTTCTGATGCTGTGCTGTAAGCACTTGAATTTATGGGAGCCAATGTGACATAAAACTCATTTTTGTATATATTATATCAATAAATTCACAGTTGACTAAAAATATGCCTGAGTTACAAAGTTTAAATCAGAATCTTGATCTTCTTCATGTTCAAAATGTTCTGATATAATCTCTCAGAGCAGTCTCACCTCCATCCTTAATAACAGTACAATTGATCTGGAAACATTAAGAAAGTTGAAATTGCTTTGAATGAAAAAGTGAAAAAACAAAAGTATCAGAGCTAGTCAGAATCTATTAATCTGTCAATCATCTGCTAAGAAATATGCAATCAAATTCATAGTGTTGCTAGAGAGAAATTATATAGAAATAAATTTGGCACAAAGTTCTGTCTATAAAATTAAGATATAGAAGAAAGATTACTTAATGTTCAAAAAATTTGCTATCTGATAAATGTTCATAAAATCATCAACTATCAAATTTAGGAATTTTCCAATTCTGATTTATAATTTCATCATTTCTGCATGTGAAGCCTTTTTATTTTTTCTGTAAAACTTCACGTAACTGCAATATGAATGATATTCAAGAAAAGTCTGAGTTTTTGAGAGAAAAAATCAGAGAGCATAAGATGGAAAATTATTAGCAGAAAATAATTATAAATATGAGAAACACACTAGCAAAAGAAATGAGGAAGATTTAGTCCATAGGAGAAAAAGCTATGTATGCACTATTTCATTTTTTATTATTGAGTAGTCTATCTGAAGAGACTTCAAAACAAGGAAAATACTATAAGGCAATTTTCCTCTCATTACTTTCACCCAGCAAGCTGAAATTGTGCTTTTTATTTGTTTGTTTGGGGTTTTTTAATATTTATTTTTTTCTGGATATGCATAAGGAAAGATTTCATTTTATAAAACTGGATAGACGATGGTTTTAAAAAGTCAATACATTCTTGTGTTTAATTTCATATTCTGATGGCTTCATATCAGAACTTTTCACCAGTACAAAAAAGGAATGACTGACTGACTTAAAGATACTTGCTACATTACAAAGAAAATGCTAAAAATACTACGAAGTTAGAGACTATGCACACTGTATTTTATTAAATTTCATTCCCTTTTTCCCTCACTAATGTTTTTATCTTTTTAAAGTTAATTATTTACTTGGTTTAGAAAAACTACTTCTAACAGTAAGAAGTTGCAGCAAATATATAAACTTCAGGTAATAAAACACGTCCTCAGTAAGCCTTTCCTCATTTACAACATATTTTAAAAAATATTAAAAATCACAGATTACCAAAGGAGAGCATTTTGAATTTGATTCTGTTTTTGGAAACGCATGTATAAAATACACGTGGAATCAAAATGCACGGTTGTTACCTAATAATACTGTTATTCTTTGGAGTTCCAGTGCTTTCCCCAGAGATAAGAAAATAATTTTGCATGTCTTCATTTTATTACCTCACCTGTTTCTTTCTCATTTCATTCTATTTCTTTTATCTTTTTTATTATGCTGTAGAAAAAACGTAATCCCTTTTGTATTATGTGTCCAGAACATTTACAGATGCATTCAGAACCCTTTTGACAGCACCTTGAGGATTAGACAGTGTTTTATTTCTGCTATTTTAAAACCAATTCTTTCAATATTTGGCAGATACTCTGCTGATCACATTCAAACAAGATGAATAAAAATACTCCCTCTGTTGCAATGACTTACAAGTTTTATCGCCTATCTCAATAAACTCACAATATATCTTGTATGTTATTGGACATAGGTGACCTGTACGATATGAAGTGTTTTCTCCCAGCTAGTTTTATATTAACCAGTTTAGAGAAAAGAAAATTTCAATTTTACCATCCTGGTGATTTTTACTGTGTTTAAATTAAAAAGCGTACTTGAAAAGTGTAATGGTGGAAAATTTGGGGGCCTACTAGCAGTTATCTACAACAGTAATAAGTAAAATGGGAAAGAGGGCTGACATACCAATAATGGTGGTTTTTTTTTTCATCTATCACTCTACGGTGGGTCCTAAACCAAATCAAGGAGTACCATTTTAATTCCAAATTTAGCCCCTGTTAAAAACCTGCTCAGAAAGTAATATTTAATGCTAACTCAATATCTAAGTCAATTCAAAAAATGATGGATTCTTCACCTTGGCACATTTTTTTAATGGAATTGTGTTCACTAAGCACATGTATTAAGGCAATTAACTTATTCAGCTTTACCTATGAAATAATTGCTACTACTACCAAGAAGTGCACCTCAAGAAAAATCTGGCAGCTACATAAGTGCCTGAAAAATCTGGATGTTTGTACTTTAGTTACTGAATATATCAAGTCCCCAAGGCTGATTACTGGGTTCTTCACCAGTGAAATGATAAAGAAAAAAACTTAAGTTCAATAAACTTATTATTTTCCTATGCAAATAGAGCAATGAAATCAGTAAGACTTATAGGCTGGTAAACGCCACCTTTATCCCTGGTAAGTGATGAAACAACTAATCCTGTAAACCATTTCCAGGCATATCAGGGACAAGAAAATCATCAGCAGTAGTCAGCATGGATTCACAAAGGGAAAATCATGCTTGACCCACCTGATGACTTTCTATGATTAAATGACTGGCTTTGTAGACAAGGGGAGAGTAGTGGATATTGTCTGCCTTGACTTCAGTAAGGCTTTTGATATTGTTCCCATAAGATCCTTATAGACAAGCTGATGAAGCATGGGCTGGATAAGCAGACAGAGAGGTGGACTGAAAACTGGCTGACAATAGGTACAGAGGGTGGTAATCATGGTACAAAATCTAGATGGAGGTAAGTAACTAGCTATGTACCCAAAGAGTCAATACTGGGTCCCATCCTATTCAACATGTTCATTAATAATCTAGATAGCGGGGCAAGTTTGCTGATGATGCAAAGTTGAAAAGAGTGACTTATGCACCAGAGGATTGTGTTGCCATCCAGAGGGACTTTGACAGGCTGGAGCAATGGGCCAAGAAGAACCTCATGAAGTTCACTGAAGGGAAGTAAAAAATCTTGCACCTGGCGAAGAATGACCACATGCACCAGTACATACTTGGGGCTGACCAGCTGGAAAGTAGCTTTGCAAAAAAGGACCCAGGGGTTCTGGTGGACACTAAGTTAAATAGGAGCCAGCAATGTGCCCTTGCTGCAAAGACTAACAGTATCCTGGGCTGCATCAGGAGGAGTGTTGCCGGCAGGTCAAGGGAGGTGATCCTTTCCCTCTGCTCAGCACTCGTGAGGCCACATCTGGAGTCCTGAGTCCAGTTCTGGGATCTCCAGTACAAGACAGACATGGACATACTGGAGGTACTGCAGTGAAGGGCCACAAAGATGATGAAGGGCCTGAATCATCTCTCTTGTGAAGAAAGGCTGAGAGAGCTGGGGCTGTTCAGCCCAGAGAAGAGAAGG
>VYXH01003489.1:26370-85661 GCA_013397275.1 Burhinus bistriatus
ATGGTATTGAAAAAAAAAAAAAAAAAAAAAAAAACAACATAGGAAGAGCTTATTTTTAAAATATCATTTTCTTACTTTGTATTTCTCTTTTTGGTACTATAATTTCATAAATTCAATGTAAAATCTTCTGGTGAGATCATGCCTTCTTGTTCTATAAAGCATTCAATACACCTGTGACACTTGTACTGAGATGTAAATGTCTAGAGGACAAATAACAAACAGAACCTTCCACATTTTTCTGTGTTTTTTTGGGGCTTCCTTTTGGTATGGTCCGATAGGAAAACATGGATAATTTAATGAAGAGCTGCAATCACATTTTATGTAAACTTTTTTTGTCTTTATTTTTAAAATAATTTTTAAACAGAATTGGGAAAAAAGCTTAAAAATATTTTGCTTCTGCTTCTTAATCTTTCAGAATGTTTCCATAACTACAAGATATTGCAAATTAATTTGACTTTTGACTTCAAAGCTTATAGTTCATAATAGATCTCAGAATAGTACATTATTATATGTCCAGCATTCTTAAGGTCTTATAGTATATATATGCACATTTACATACATACATGCACACATCTACAAATATATATAAAAATAACTCCATTATTTGTAACTAAACTAACTTGTATGCTTTATGATTATTTTTATATACTTTCTGGATGTCTGGTATTTAGGTATATGTTCATATTTACTCTTCACCCTTAATGTCATCTGTCAATATACTCTATAACAATTAATGTAGAAATATGCTGTTATTTTTCCAGTTTTGTTGTAGAAAGATGAGTTCCCTTTGTACTTGCAGTCTAGTGTTACCATAAATTCTACTTTACTTTCAGTTTAGAGCTAAAATGACATTGAACACTTTTTGCAAGCATTTTGCCTCTCGTTATTTAATCCCTTTGATTTAAGTGTTATGTCAGAGAACACCCACAAAATAAATAAATAAATAAATAAAAGATAATACTGAAGTTCTTGTATTACAGTATTGCCCTATTTCTGAAGTTAGGTTTACAGATTTTTGAAAAAGGTCTACATAGTTCCTTTTATTTAAAAAATGTATCTCACTATTCTTGACAACTAAAGTGTACATAATATACTTTCCATTCATAAGAAAGTGACTTGGAACAAGTAACTGTAGCAAATACTTGATTTGTGTTCAACCTCCGAGGCAATCCTGTTGTTATCTCATTCTTGTTTTCCTCTTTATTCACAAAAATCAGAGGACAGATGCATCCTATTATTTGGTAAAAGATGCATGATCTCAGCACTCTATTAAATCCCCATCATTGTCACAGCTTGTTCATTCCACTGAAAGACAATACACGAGTTTCTAATTTTTCCTCTGTGTGCAATAAGGGGGAATCTGTGTCACACAAGAAATGCTTTTGCTAAATCTCAACAGAAACTCCCAGAACTCTAACAAAAAAAAGAATAGTATAGTACATTAAAAAATCACCTTCTGAATCTGCTTTTTGTCTTGTCATTGTTCTACTTCCTTAAGCAATGACTAGTGGTATCACATCTTAGTATGAAACTCAAGTGGAAAAGATTCACCCACATTCACCTGTGCATTGTTGATCACCTCAGAGATCCTTTTCCCAGTCCTTTGGATGGCCCTGAAGACCTGAGAAAAACATAGTTTTTGAAGAGGCTGAGTAGAGCAGGTTACAAAGAATCCTTCTTCTCCTGAACAATAATACATATGTGCCAACATTTTTTGTTTTACTGAAAAGTAGCGCCCAAAATGGCCGACTGTAGAGAATGATATGTTTTGGTAAATTTCTGTTACCAAAAAATAAAAACCCAAAACACCGAAAGACTTGAAAAAAGCCTTTGGACTGGGTCTGGCAGTGCCGATGTGCTTCATGCTGGCAGGAAGGAAGCCCAGCTGGGAGGAGTTCCTCAGGGATTTCTCAGGAACTGGCAGAGCTCCTGTTTCCAGTTCCAGAAAGAAGAAAACGAGAGTAGTGAGCTGTGTTCTCCCAAAGTCTGAGTCACACTTAGTCTGGTGCTTAGTCTTAAGAATGCAGGAGTTGAGCGATTTCATGGCCTATGTAAAAGAGAGCTCAACGGGACACTCGTAAGTGGAGCACAAAGTGCATTAAGCACTGTCAGGCAAGAAAATAGGTGCTAGGGTATTAGCTGAAAAATGCAACGTGCTACAGAAGCTGCATGATGACTGCCTAGGTTTGAGAGGAGTTTTCAGGATTGCTTCTGTTGATGGTGCCTATAACAGAAGTAAACTAAAGAATCCGGGGATCTACTGCAGAACCGAAGATGAGGAAGGAAGGTGGCAAACAGAGTGGCAGTCTTCCACTCTTCTTTTTCTGCAGTGCTTACCATTATAAACAGGGGATTGCTGCAAAGCCTTGCATCATCTTTGTGGCTACATCCAGTCTGTGATGTTCATCAAGTACTTCAAGAGTAAAAGAGGATAAATCCTTTTCAAAAAAATAAATGTTCCCTTTACCTCTATAGTCTCACAGTATCAAAAAAAAGTATTTTCAATTCAAATCAAAATTACCATTTTAAAAACCAAAATGTGCAGCTGATGGGATCTTTTTAACCTTAAATATTTGAAATATTCATTGATGCATAAGTCAAAAGACCCTGAGGGATGAAATAGCGAAGAGAATTCTTCAGACCACTGCTTTCTTCACAAAATAGTTTACATGTTTCCTTAGGCACTTTATTTTGGCTGGTAGGACAAGCTGTACAAGTGAAGGAAGAAGTGTGATTTTGCAAACTGTGTCTATTTGTAAAGCTTAGAAAAAGATTCATTGCCTGTTTCTTTGCATAGAAAGCAATTACTATTATTACCTTGATAACTTTCTCTGCTGTGCTTGATAATGTATTACATGTGTTTATCCCTTCTGGAGTTCAGTTTAGGATGTACTGCATTCTTTAGCTTAGTATTATGTTGAAGTGTACTGGATGTTAATGAGATGTTATCATCATTCATCCAGACAGAGCTGATAATTATTGCAATGTCTAAATTGTTTTATCTTTGCACTATGCTTTTAACTTTTTTTTTTTTTTAATTAACATTATCCAAAAGTGTCAAACAGGGATCACGATCCTAAATTCATTACTCTGAATTATTTTAGGGGTTTATAGACTGATCTTTTCTTTAACATTGAAGTTATATAAAATGCACAAACAAAGGAATAGTGGTGAAAACATTAGGTTATGTTGGGTACAGCTGAGAGTCCTAATTACCAGCTGCAGAAACATGTTACCTCATGCAGCTTTCCCCAGGATTTTATGAATCTGAACTTCCTGGATGCAAAGTTTGGCTTCAACAAGAAGTAGAGGCAGTTCCCACCCACTCCACCTTAATTTGTAGCAGGAGTTGCTGACTGAGTCCTATTAGGCTAAGGAGAGCCAAAACTCAGGTCTCCACTCTTGAAAAACTGCCCTATCAACAAAGCTACAACACAACGTTTTAGCAGTGTCAGAATAATAAGCCTTTTCAATAAAAAGAGTAGAGTCAGAAATGGTAATAGAGAGTGTAGCTCTCTGAATATAGGAGTGTGTTTCAAATACTTGGAGTTGCAAGCAAGTAAATCCAAGCTAAATCCAAGCAAATCACCATTTCAGAAATACCCTTCTCTCATGCATCCATCTCTGTACCACGAGGGTTGCAATGCCACTGTCTGGTAATCCATTTCCCTGCTTACTTTCAATAAGTTGAACTTAATATCAGGTTGCAAATTCATTTTACAATCTTCACAACCCGAGCCAGACACCAGCATCTTAAATGGACTTTGATATTATAAAAGGGAGTCAGAAGGAGCAGAAAAGGAATTGATGTTCTTGTGAAACAGTTCTAGACAGGAAAGGTCTGATTCTCTTACAGTTATTAAAATGGGGTAAATGTGACTTCAATGTAGTTGAGAATTAATGCATACATACAAAAATCATTTTGATCACTGCCCAAGTTTAGAAAAAATTCTTACATTCCTCCTTCCAACAGATAATTATCATAATTATTTTGAAGAGATAATGATATCTGACTCAAGAAGCATACTGTGTGCTTCACTGCTCATTTCCTAAAAACATGATAACAGTCCAGACCTCTTAGCCTACTTAACAGCTACTCTGGCTTTTTTGTTTGTTAGTATCATGCACACAAAAAAAATTAGGAATAGAGTTTAATAAGAAGACAGACTGGAGATCAGGCCCAGGGCTTGGCCAGAAAAGAATATCCATCAGCAGTTTATTTACATGCACCTGGCCATCTTTGTCCCCTCTCCTGCCACATTTATTGTCCTCCATCTACCCTGACCTCTCCTTCACCATGCCTTTGGCCTTTCCCCTGTGCATCCCATAGTAAGTGTTGTTCAATCCAAGAAGCCCCTTCAAATATCCCAGGATAAGACTTTTGCCATGAGACCCATGGTATTTATGCTTTCCCCTTTTTAACAGTTACAAAGTTGTGGTTGAACCTCCTCAAGGCTTTAGGTAACTCTTTCAAAGGCCCATCAGCCAGTGACCAGAGAGCTCTGGTCTTTTCTAGTGTCTCTGTTATCTCCTGGTTCTTAAATTCTGGCTGCTTAATTTATTAACTCTCATGCTTCCTGCCCTGGTTGCTTACACTGAGTAGCTTTTCACAAGCTAACCTCACAAACCAGATATCCTTACGTTGCACATAGCCTTACACTCTGAAGCTGCAGATCATTCTGCTCGCCTGTTGAGACTGGATCGTTACTCAAATCACAGACCACAGGGCAGTGTTCAAAGAGAAATCCAATGTAAATAAAACCAAGCCAAGAGAGCTGATGAAATAAGCAACACTGTCCACAGGTCCAAAACTCATACAATATGGGAAAAAAAGCACAGAAGGGTCCAAAATAATTTTTTTAATATTTAAACAGTTTACATTTTTGAAGGAAAAAAATTTAACTGCTTTGTCAGTGACTATTCGGCTAACAAACTTATATAACAGGTAACAAATAAACTTTTCCATCACATTAATAAACACAACTGTTAATTCGTTTATATATCTTTTTTTTAATTGAATATCTGCTTTTAGTGTGTATCAGTTTTGTGCAGAATTCTATCAACAGTGGAAATCAAATACTATTCTTCCATGTAGACTTTTGGAGGATTATAAAGTTTCTGTGGCTTCTAAACGCAAGAAGCTAGAGTCAAAGACCTGGGAGATCTCTCTGTTATTAAATATATATAAAAATACTCACATGCACATATATATCCAAACATTCTTGTGTAAGAGCACCTAGCTGAACAACTAAGTGCAGAATTGACTCCTGGGAATCCTCTGTTACTATAAAGCTGAAAAAGGCAAATATTGTGTTTTCTCCCATGAGTCATTTATGAGATGCCAAGAGCATAACACACAACAGGAATATTTCTACAGCAGGGCATATGTAGGAGCACAGAAAGCGAGATTACCGCTTAACAGCACTTCATTAAATTCATTCTCCCACAAAGAAAGGTTCTAAGAAAAAATATACAGGATTGAACAGCAAAAAGTAAAGTAAAAATGCACCAAAGATTGCATATTGTAGACTAGTGAAAAAATATCCTAAGGATTGTAAGAATTAAGCATATAAAGAAAAATAGTAAATAATCAGAAAAGAGAGGCATGGTCTATTATAGCTATGTCTATAAATGTCTGTGACCCTTAGACAGAGGGGCATGGGCTGGCTTGTGTCCAAACTGCTCACAGCTTGCCCTTGCAACTAGCCTCACCTATAGGAGCCAAATGAAGATGTTCAAAACAACATAAACCTAAGAATTAAGCAAGGAAGGTGATCAGGGGTTCACCTCTTAATATTGCCTCATAAGTTTTGTTTTTTGGTTTTTTTTAGCTCGGATAGAGAGTAAAATGCTAGTCAAAAAAGATTAAGATGGTGTAGGAAAAGAAAATGTCTTTTAAAGCAACCACACTTCTCATGAAACTTATCCCTTCTACCACAGTTGGAAATTTAAATACAGTATTTCAAAATGAAGAAGAGAAATAACAAAAAGGGACTGCAAAAGACACAAATAGAATAACATAAGCTCCAGAAACAGGTTTTTTTACAACATAGGGTGGCATTTCCAAAATATAACCTGTCTTTAAATGTGTTGACCTTGTGGAAAGTGTTGTTTGGTTTTAGGAAATGTGCAGTAGCACTGCCTAGGATTTTTTCACTGAAGTACCAAATGCAGAGACATGCTCTGCCACAATGAGAATTCTTTATTAAAGCTGGTTAAAAATGCAACATTTCTGTTTCTTTTAATAAACCAGGAAGTTTTAAAAACAAAAATGTCAAGAAGAGTTTCTATTTTTCAAGCAGTAACCCGTATTTTAAGCCATTAGAAATTACTAGTGCTTACTACCATTTTTTCAGGTAACTCAGTTGCTCCAAGTAGCACATGTATAATAAAATGTGGATGTGTTGATTTATAGTAACTTTGACAATCAGTCTATAACTTCTACCCGCAATATCAATTTTTATGTCTAATAAATTTCTAAGGCTATGCAAACTATTAAGTATTACTGAAAAGTAGTACAGAAATTATATTTACTTCTCCAAAACAAAACCAAGAGTGCTGCCGACCATTAAAACCTCCCTAATTTTGAGTATCTTTATATATGTGTTTGTGGAGCTAGTTCAAATTTATTAGTTGCAGTTTCTCTTAAATCACAGTTTCGTTTTCCTCTCTAAAATGTGCATGATTACATGGGAGGAAGCTAATATGGAAAGACAGAGCAGTATCTCCCTGCTGCACATCAACCTTGACTTGCATACCATCATAAAAGTTGTATGAAGAGAATCTGAATAATACTAGATTAAGTTACGATATTACAAAATGGGCAGAAAGTACAAATACTATAGCTGTATTGCAATTAATAATACTTATCGAATATATGGTGCTCTTATGTAGTTCAAATACATATCATGGAATCATGGAATTGTAAAATGTCGACTGGGTTTCCCAGTAAATAAATGTAACTCAATAAATACTATTATTTTCAAATAAGAGACATTGTCTTTCTACTGGATTGCAGATTTCTGTTCCAACCCTGTGAATTAATCTGTGCAGAATACCTGGTCAGTAAATTATGCTTCATTGTTTCACTTCCTACTGAATATAGAAGTGAAACGTAAAGAATAATACTTAGTTTTAAAATTTTTTATAGACAAGTGTAATAATAACAGCAGCCTAAAATAATATTGAACTCAACAGAATTTTCATGAAAATACGTAAGGCACAGGGAACTGGAAAAATGCTGATTTGAGAGAGTACATTGGAACTAACATAGAATGTAATTTCAATAAATACTTGGTGCACTAGAGAATTAGCTAGGAAATTATAGTGAGCATTGAGCAGTTTATTACTGTAAAAGAAAAATAGGCACTTAAGTACTTTAATAGCTGATTTTCACAATTTTTTCTCTTTACATAATGCTTCTATCTTTCTCTGTTTTCAAAAACTATGAAAGTAAGAAATCTGTTTACTTATTTCAGAAGCTCCTGAAGGTAACTACAAATACTTTAAGCAGACGTAATTCACTGATTTCAGTCCTTTGTGCTTAACTACCTTAAGTTACATTACTTATGTATAATTATCATTTAGTTGGGTGTGGATTGTAAGCTATGTGGTGATAAAACAAACACCCACAAACAATATTTGCTCTCCATCTTCAGTCACTAGTAATCTCCTAGAAGAGATTTAAGTGTCATTTACTGCACAGTTGCTCATATGGTGTTATACTAATAAAAGCAAAATAGAAAATGGTCACCTGAAATCACCACATATTACCACAGATTTACTCTGAGTGTTCAAGCTACATTGCAATAGTGGAAGGGATAGCTCTGTCTTAGTGGTAACTCAGCTAATAATAAAATATTTATCTTAGGTACTGATAGCAAGATAATGAGGATGGCATGGAACTCTTTGTGAGATAAACTATCATGATTGTCAGGTGGCTTTAAGGACCATATATCCTGTCTTAAGGTATGCCCTTATTTAAGGTCATAGAATAATACAAACAATGTCACAGAATAGTTTGGGTTGGAAGGGACCTTCAAAGATCATCTAGTCCATCCTCCCTACCATGGGCAGGGACATCTTTCACTAGACCAGATTACTCAAAGCCCCACCCAACCTGTCCTTGAACACTTCCAGGGATGAAGCATCCACAACTTCTCTGGTCAACTTGTTTCTGTGTCTCACCACCCTCATCATAAAAAATTTCTTCCTTCTATCTAACCTAAAGCTATCCTCTTTCCATTTAAAACTGTTACCCCTTGTCCTGTCACTGCAGGCCCTGGGAAAAAGTCTTTCTCCATCTTTCTTATAAGCCCCCTTTATACATTAAAATGTGACAATCAGGTGTCCCCTACTCTTCTCCAGATTGAACAACCCCAACTCTCTCAGCCTGTCTTCGTAGGAGAGGTGCTCCATCCTTCTGACCATTTTTGTGGCCCTCCTCTGGACTCAGTCCAACAGGTCCATGTCTTTCCTGTGCTGAGGGCTCCAGAGCTGGAGGCAGCACTTCAGGTGGGTTCTCATCAGAGCAGAGTGGAGGGGCAGAATCACCTACCTCAACCTGCTGGCCACGCTTCTTTTGATGCAGCCCAGGATATGGTTGGCATTCTGGGCTGCGAGTGCACATTGCTGGCTCATGTCCTTTTTTTCATCTACCAGTATCCTTCTTCACAGGGCTGTCCATTCATCCCTCAGTCTGTACTGATATTGGTGATTACCCTGGGTCATATTTACATTGTCAGTTTAGCAGACTGTCAAACCCAGGAAAACCTTTTAAGGCAATATCTACACTAGCAAAGACTGTAGCTCATTAGAAGTGGGATTTGTAGAGTGTAGATTTGTGGAACTGGTACAGTGTATCCAAAGTTCACATTATACACATTTCAGAGTGTTTTATTTTGGATTGGGTATCATTTGCCCTGTACGCTGCTGGAGCGTATTAGGTCTGTTCTTGGAGACTGTCTTCCAATTTGATTTCTTCTGAAAGGAATCCTAGTTGTGTATTGTAAGATAGCTCAACCATGAGGGGGGGAAAAAAAAAAAAAAAAAAAAAAAGCAGTGGTTGGGGCAATCAGCACATGTATTTTAAATGTGCACTCCTGATCCAAACTAAAAGATTAAAGTAGGTGAATGCTTATGACATCTTGCACCTAAAAATACATTGCTTTGGTACAGGAGAAGGCTGAAACTTTAGCAAAAGTATAGTAGGAGAAAACCAAAGCTCTAGTCCTATGACTAATCAGTAAAGTCCAATTTACAGCTGCATTTATTCCACCCCAGCAGAAATTTGAAACCTGTATATTTGAATGCCACAGCCTGTGTCAGGGCAAGACCAACTACAGCAAGAGCATTTAGGTTAACCCTGCTTGACTTACCTAGGAAATAGGTAAAAAGCACTCCTACAATAATGACAGCTGAGATGCTGAGAACCTAGTACCTCTCTGCTGTTAATGAGAGTCCCTCATCCTTAAGGAGGTAAGTGAGTATATAAGTATTTCTAGTCTGAATCAAGATGAACACAAGTGCATTCATTTAAACCAGTAAGTCAACCTTGCCTTCACATGAACTAAGAGACCTCATACAACTGCAGAGGAGAGACATTTCAGAACAAGTTCCTCACTGCCTCTGAGCAACCATCTCCTAGCTGAAGTGCGGTATCTGAATATAACAGTGTAAATGGTTTTAGCAAACACTAACATATTAAACAGGGATAAGAATTAGTGCACTAGCAATAAGCTATCATTAAAAAAAAGAGCAAAAAGCATGGTCTCACACATGCCCAGATTTATTGTCAACAACTCAAGAATGTAACTTAACTAATACCACACTTAAATTACAGGGGTGCTCCCTTCAGAGCATAAAAAAATCTTGTTACCAAAATTTTCTGTAAAATCAGTAAAGAGAAACAGCCTTTTCATAAGATTTCTAGATGACAACACAATCAATTTGTTAGGCATCTTCTTCTGTCTATTAACCATGTAAGTAACAGTAAGAATGCCCTACCTTTAGTCATTATTTAAATCTTTACCTGAGCATAAATAACTAATAAATCAGAGCTGATTCCTTCAGAAAGAGGAGAGGACAGCAACGTTCTCTCTCCACAACATTTGCACAACTACTGACACGTTCATTCTAGACGTGGGACACCAGGTCCTCAGCCTCACAAAGCTAAAACTGACCTCTGAAGAGACTCCTAGCATGAGGCACTCACCACTGCTTTTGTTGGTGTGGCCAGCCAAGGGACCAGAAGGAGAGCTATCAAAAAGGATTTGTGGCTCTTTACAAGGGAATGTGCAGAAGTGGGATTCCAGTCTTTTCTTCTTGGAATGTGGATATGACACTGTCATAGGAGAAGGAAATTGTTGATTTTAACCAGTTTATTCATACTCCAGCAACTCAAGACTCAGACTCTTGTCACAGTGTCTCTGCTATAATTATTGTAGCAGACATTTTGGTGGCCCACTGAGGAGTCTTACCTAAATCTGGACTGAAAAGGATCAGGTTACATCTGCACTCCCCAGTAGTGTTTGAAAGTTGGTTTCTGGGACACTTTCGGGCCAATGAGGTAGGTATCTTCTGATCTGGGTGCTTAAAGAGTTGGGTGCTCCTGGAAAGTAAATACAATGAAGTGGTGGCTGGGACCCAAATGGAAATTTAGCTACCTAGTGTACAGGGTAGGCAGGATTTAAAGGAATCAGATTTAGCTCTTCTTTTCTGCAAACAGGTAGAACAAGTATCTCACAATTTAGATTTCTCACTTTAGTTTCAACACTTAAAATCAGTTTTGGCTCATTTGGGGCCTGTGCGTGTGTGTGTGTGCGCATGTGTGAGTGGCAGTCTCTAGAGAAACTAGTTCTTTGATGGGCCCAAACATTTAAGAGCATCTGTCTAATGCACTGGCTTCAGGCTAATCTGGCTGCCGATCACATACAATTATTTGGCGAATGACTGAATGAGGGAGCTTCTACTATGATTAAAGAGAGATTCAAGACAATGTGGTTTTGTATGTGTCAAGGGTCAATATATAAGAAAAAGCTTCTTACAGCACTCAAGATGGAACTCATTATAACCCTAATAAAATACTTATGAGGGAAAAAAAAAATCTATTCAAGTAAAAGGTACATTTCCATAGTTTTTTCAATAACTAAACTAACACACGCAATACAATTTAAAGGTAATATGGAGGAAATACTAAAGAAGGAAAATCAGCTAGGAAAACCACATACACAACATTTACCTATATTCCAAAAAGCATATCTACAGAGATTTAGGACAACCAAAATGTACCATACAGATAACATACTTACTGAATCCTCATGTTTAAGCCAATTTATGTATTTGTGGGGTTTGTATATGAATAATAGCTCCTATTCTATAGTGAAAGATCATGCTAAATTGATCATTTTATTAGAAAAAAAGGTCTTTAAAAGCTCTTTTCCTGTTAACAGTTTGGAGAAGAAAAATAATACCATGACATATCAGGCTCGCCTGATACCTAGAATGAATTGCTTGAAGTCCCGGCAAGTAAAAGTCTAAATGATTCTGACTCTAATCTAGGTGTAATCAAGTTCATTCACTCTATGTAGGCTTGTCTTGGACGAACATTTTTCTCCTGGAGAGCAGAATACAGCTAATTAGATTGGAATGAAAGCTGTGTGTTTTCATCTGCTGGAGAAGACCTGTAACTCAAGTTGATGTGAGAAAAACTGTCAGGGTAAGTAAAACGAAACAGTGTGGTTCTCTGGGCCAGGCAGCAGAACATCAAGAGGCAGATGGGATCACTTTTTAACACATGGACATTCATCGTGGAAAGGGTAATCCCTAATATCTCATTGTATAACTAGATATGTTCCAAACATGAGAAAGTGATTATTTTGAGGCCAAAAAACACTGTAGATTTATATATGTTTCTGGGGTTTCAAAAGTAGGAAAATAAGAATATTACTGTTACGTAGGATACTTGACAATTGTTACAATGTCTATAAAGATGGGGAAAGATTGGTAAATGAAAAGAGAAACTCATTTATTTACAGTGATATTTTAAGAGTACCGTTAATGGCTATCTTGCAATTTTAACTAAGGAAATAAAGTTTTTAATTTATTGACTATGTATTTGATCTTAACGCACAGGGGAACTGCATCTCATGCAAAAGAAATTGTGATGTAACAAATTTTGCCATTCCTTTCCACATGTTTGATGTGCTATTTCATTTTTTGGAACATAAAATAAAAGTCAATTAGACATTAAAAAAGCGGGAAGGGCATTGAGAAGAAACATTTATCAGCCATTTAGTTAGCAAGCTGAAAATACCTAGTTAGAGTTCATACTGAATGGAAGTTTGTTAAAAAATATTCTAACGTCATATATTTAGGAAACACTGTACCTCAACTTCTATATAATGCTTTTTTTTACAGCCATTATTTAAAGAAAACAAAATGAAACTCTTTATAAATATATCACTACCCCAGATTTAGTTATAATGATTTACTTTGAATTCCCATTTCAACTAGTATATTTGTTCAAACATCATTTAGCTCTGTATTTTCTGTCTCCAAAGTAACAAATGAGAAGTGTTTTTCTCCCCTGCTCTTCCACAACTGTTCAGTATGAAGCCCAATTTCATGAACCTTAATAATGTCCAAGATCTGAGGATTTTGGTTGAGTATCTGGAGCTTCATTACAAAACTTATTTTTGCTCTTTCTGGCAAGGTAGAGTTATCTGCAAGTAGAAGTAAACAGGTTATGAAAGTCATGCCTTGCTGAATTAGCTCTAATGAGGAGAGAAAGCTATAATAAGGTGTAACAGGTTAAAATATTGATTAAAAAACCCTCTCAGTATGAGAAGAGAATAAAAGCAGAAGAAATTAAGCTCTTAAATTTTTCAAAGTTAAAATAAGTATTGAAGGAGGAACCCCGAAGATATAGTAAGGCCATATAAGCTAAGATACAATATATATTATATGAAAATCACACATGAATTTGCAATACAGTATCGTAGCATTGTGTGAAGTATTAAAAAGTAGATTGATGGGATATTGGGGGGAAATTGAAACAATACCAACACTTGTAAATGAAGGATTAATAGTCATGTCTTTTCCTTCTCTTACTTCTACAGCCTAACTGCACATAGAGAAAGTCAAAAACCAGGTTTAAACCCATCAAAATAGCCCATCATAGCCAAATCTTTTTTAATATTTTTTTTTCACATGCTGGTAAACTATCATAGGATTGTCTAGGTTGGAAGGGACCTTTAAGAGTACAAACGTCAACCTAACTGCCACATCCACCACTAAACCATGTCCCTAAGTGACACATCTACATGTCTTTTAAATAACTCTAGAGATGGTGATTCCACCACTTTTCTGGGCAGCCTGTTCCAATGCTTGATAACCCTTTCTGTGAAGAAATTTTTCCTGATATCCAATCTAAACCTCCCTTGGTGCCACTTGAGGCCATTTCCTCTTGTCCTATCACTTTGTTACTTGGGAGAAGAGATCAACCCCCGACCTCACTATAACCTCCTTTCAGGTAGTTGTAGAAAGCGATAAGGTCTCCCCTCAGCCTCCTTTTCTCCAGGCTAAACCAACACCAGTTCCCTCAGCTACTCCTCGTAAGACTTGCTCCCTAGACCCCTCACCAGCTTCGTTGCCCTTCTCTGGACACAATCCAATATCTCAATGTCTTTCTTGTAGTGAGGGGCCCAACTATGAAGTTCAGTGAGCAATGATTACAGGAAAAAGTCTGCCTAACTAAATTGCTGTGGACCATTTATTTTTACTGCAGTAACTAAGAAAAAAAAAAACAAACTAAAAATATTAAGAAGTTATTAAATCATGTGTCTTGGCATTTAATAAGCTCTAAGTATGTCATGAAAATCAAGGTTTTATGAAACATTTGCAACTTAAGCTCTGTTGTGAATACTGCAGGTTGGTTTCTTACAGAAAGAAAAACAGACAGTGGTCAGTATAAGAAGCATTGTAATAATGCTCTGGCTGGGAATACTTGGCAAACTTACTTCTAGTTGGAAAATGTTGAGTTTCCTAGGCCTGGGAGGAAAGTCTAGTTAAAACTAATGAAGGCAGAATAGGAAGGGCAAAAGAGTGAGGCTAGCACGTTCTCCTGAGGGCTGGAAGAGGCGGCTCTTGGACGTCTCACGTCTCCAGTGCCTGCTGTGCAAACAAGGGTGCTTCCAGCAATGCCTGCCTCACCTACTCTTTTGAGAGTCTGTTTTAAAATAAAACATTGTTCTCCTCCTATGAAAGGACTCGAGTGCTCACACTAAGAAAGGAAGAAGAGTTATATACGACTTGCTGACTCAGGTCCCTGGAGAGGAGCTGCAAACACTTCTGTCACCATCCTCACGATTTCTAATAAACTAGTTTTGGCAGCTCGCTGTTCTGTGCTGGATATTGTTAATATTATTCTAACAACTTTCAAAGGCACAGGCTACTCTGCAGCTGCTGCACCCGTCTAGTTTGCGTGTGTGGGTGAAAGCAATCTTCTATCTGCTCGGCTTTGGGCCAGAGTAGGCACATACCATTCAAAGACAGAGATGTGAGACACACATACAGCGAAAACGGTTCTCACTAAGGCAATTGCTGATGGCTATTCCCAGGCTATTCCTGCAGTGGTGATAACGAGTCTCTAAACTGTGGGAAGGTCCCGCTTGGTTATAAAATGGGACTTTAAGGAATGCTACTTTTTAAGGAAAAGTCTTAAGTACTAACTACTCTATAGAAGAAGTAGTTAAAAAGTTCTTAAAACTTCTAAACCAAAATATTCTAAAATGTTCTGAAAGTTATGAAAAAATGTTTCGGTTTGTCTTACAGAATTCTATAGCAAGAAAAAAAGTTTTATTTGAAAACTCTGTTTCCTCTTGCAACACATTTCTCAATAACCTTCTTGTGACTAGGCGATATCAGTGTCCCATTAATAAGCATTTTGTGATAAACTGAGTTAAACTTGAAAACTGAGGTGGATTGGAAACCAGAAGAGTGAGATTACTGCATTCAGTGTGCAGAAAATAAAAAGGAATATTGCCGTGTTTTCTGTGGAAAGATGTTAAAACAACTTATAATTCTTTGCCCAAAACTAGTAAATGAATGCAAATAGCTCAACTCATCTCAGCAAGGACAAATCAGATTTTTCATGCTTCTCAAGGCATTTTACCTATGTTTGCATTTATCCTGGAATACCGATACTTTATGATTAATTCAAAACAAGAAATATAAACTAAAATGGTCATTTTTAATAGAAGCTTGCAGGAAATTTTATTTAAAGGCTACTGGCCAAAGGCAACAGTGGTGTTATATTCCAATTTGAAGTTTGTTTCTGTCTCTCTGGATTAATTTGATTTTGATTAATTCTGATATGGATTAATGAAGGCACTTGAAAAATTAAATTACAAAGCATATAACAAACGCCTTCTGTCATAGTTCTTTTTCTTCTGTCACTTAGACTTTATCAGATCTAGAGAGAGAGCAAAGGGGAATGAACCTTGCCTTTTGGAACCTAGAGTATATTTGGCTTGCATTCAGTTTGAAGGCCTAATAAAGATTTTGTTTCCGATACTATTCCAAAATGTTGAGAATTTATAACTGTGTCCATCTTGAAAGTATTATTATATTGACAACTGAATAATGTTGATCCAAGTTAGATTTCAAATCACTTTTAAATTGGGGCAAATCTACAGATATTAAATATAATTGTTAAAGAATATACCTAAATAAGCACATCATTAGATGCCTCCATAGACTCATTTAACGACATTGAATCATTCCATACTGAAAAAATATTAAAAAGTATCCGTCGCTAGAGAAAATGAAAAAAAATTACCTCACTATATTGCTGGCAGCTTTATGTATTTTACCCTTTTAAACTTGTAAGCAGAGAACCCACAACATTTTTTTATCAATTCATGAATGTGCTCAATGTTTATATAACGATTCCTCTCCAAAGATGAAAGAATGTATGAACAATAAATAAATTGTGACTTTCCCACAAAACGACTTTAAAGATGGATCATGTAGGGTGATGCTTGGCCACATCCAATACATTAATATTTATTAAGCTGACAGAAAGTCAGTTTCAGCATAACTTGTTGTATATTACAAAGCAACAGTAAAAGATGTGCCAGGATTAAAAAACAAACCAAACCAAACCAAACCTAAACTAAACTAAACTAAACTAAACTAAACTAAACTAAACACAACACATTCAATTTATGTTTTCTGCAAATGTCGTTGTACATTTTAATGGGAAAAAAGTTTTCATAGACTTTAATGAATAAGCTGTACATAAAATGAGAAAAACTCTCTATCCATTCTTATCATACACCGTTTTAGGACTTCACTCATTTCCAAGTTCAGTGATCGTTTGAAGTCAAGCAGGTCAAGCATCTTCAATAGCCAACAATGCCTGACAGGAGTATAATTTCTGCAACTCCTGCAGCAGTACTGGGAGAATGTGAAATCATATAGTCATTACTACTAAACAGTCATTTAGAAATAACTGAAAATAAAGGGCAGCTAATGTAATTTGTCATGCCAGTAAGTTGCTGGATACTTACAAGGGTACATGAAATAAATAACATTTGACAGAAAACAAAAACATCATGGAACCATTCCTAAAGACAGAAAAAATACACAAATTAATGTGCTAAGAGACATAACCCAGAAATGCAGAAAACAGGACATTTTGGACTCTGAAAATGAAAAAACCATACAGATTTGCACAAGGATTGCTTTATCATATTTTTACTGTACTGAGATTAATGTGAGTATACACTGAATATATTTCCAGCCGTTCAGTTATTTTAGCTGAACGCACACATGGGGTGCAAAAAGAAACTGTTACATGACATGGTCATCTAATTATCTAGTGTATTACATTAATGGGATCCAAATGATAGAAAACACAAAATCTAAACCTAATCTTTAGGCTACAGTCACATATTATGAAGGCATTAAAATTAAACACATGATAGCAAGAATAAGGTACTGAAATTCAGCTCTTACTTTAAATATTCCTAAAGCTATAATCTAGAACTAATTCTTTGTGTCTGGTTTTGAAACAACAGTGTTTTCACAACTCAGCCTTCTTGGAGTTGTTTGCTTCTAATGAGATGAGGTTTTCCATATGGTAACTTTAATGCACAATCTAAATGCACCTTGATGCACATTGGTGTTCCAGGGGGTCCAGAAATGTCTTACGGAGAAGGGAGAGAGAAGTATTTCCCAATTCAGTATGATTAAGCACTCCATAAATCTTGTCTGTTCACAGAACATAGGCATTTTTAGACTTTGAGCTAAACTGATAGACGCTATCACCAATATGCTATTTCATAACTGCTAGTTAAAGCTTTACTCTTTCAAGATAGCTTTTTTTGGTGCTGACTCTTAAACGGCTTATGTATTAAATATATATGGTGAAAATTACATTAAACAGAGATCAATAAATTTGTAGGAAAAAACACAGTGATATATCTGACTTGCAAACAGAAAAATACAGAACATATTAAAAAAGCTAAATAACAGGAAGCTGAGCTTGGTGGCACTTACACCAGAATCCTGCCAAGATTCCTGTGGAAAGTGACAAATCCTCTAGCATTTATATTGCTATCAAAAAGGCAAAACTGAAATATTTTAAACAAATAAACAAACAATTGTTAATTGTTGATATAATATTATAAAGTTATATTAAGAATGAGATCTCCTAGAAGAGGAAAGTCTATAGAAAAAACTGTTCTAATAGATTTTTCATGAGAGTGCCTCAAAAGAGAGATTAATCTAGAAGTACCATAATGGATGTAATTCACCTTTATTTTAGGAAACACTTTGGTAAAGTGTCCAGTATGAATCAAACAGTTCCAAGGTTTATGAAGCATTGCCAGTGTGTAGATTTGGATACAAACCTGTTTGATGGGAACCCTGGAAAAAGACAAGAAATTCTTTTTCACATTGAAGTGAGTATAATTAATAACACTCTGTAAACTTAATAAAAGCTCAACATATCTGTGATAGGAATTAAGTTCTGTGTATCTGAACTTCTGGTTCTCCTTTATAGTTGAACACGGAGATAGAAATACAGACATGTGGCACTCAAACATTTCTCTGCTTTCACCTCCTCTCTGTGATACAATGAAGTTGTGATGCTGAAAAATGTTCTTTAAACTACATCCTTAATATAGCCTCAAATTTTCATTCTACAGCTGGATTTAATTAAAAATCCATTATCAGTGGCTTATTGGAAATATGAGTACATACCAGTTTTCTTCTTCTTTTCATCTGTAGATAACACATCAAGAAGGCAACTGGGTTCCATATGTATGTAAAGTTTTGCCCATAAGGAACTGTTTGGTGAAGTTTCTCAGCAATTATTCTTAGGATTGAAGATATTAAACATCTTCAATTAAATAACCTTGCCACAAAGACCAGGACTGTACTCATGAGATCTGCTGATGACATTCTCATCAGTATGGAGAAGGACTGGAATACCTCACAGGAATAACTGAATGTTTCTGGTGACTGAATAACAGTAATTGAATGAAAATCATCAATAGTATAGACTGATTGAAATACTTAGGGACTGAAAGAAAACAATAAAGAAACGTTGCATATATTAGCTAACTGCAGGATGACTATGAACTGTCAAGACAAGGCAATGGTGGAGAATAGTAAGTATTATTCTGGATGCATCACATGAAGTATTTTCAGTATAGTTCTACAAAGCTTCTGTAAAACCACATTTTGAAGTATAAAAATGATCACTTCAGATTGGACTTAGTACAGAAAAGGTACTTCGCTGAGGAGGAAAATAAAACTTATTTTACCTGAAGAGATAGATTTTCACTTCTTAAGTCAAGTAAAAGACAAGCTTGTATAAAATATCATTGTTTTCTATACACACGTCTAGTTGATAAAAAACAATTAAAGGCAAAAATCTAGTTAAGCTGAAAATCAGTTTTCTGGCAAGAACAACTGATTAGTAACTGACCATAATTTGTGAATAAAATGGTTCTAGCAAAGCAAGTGGTGGATGCAAATTTGCATTACAAAATCAATGCAGTGTGAGTGGACTATAAGGTAGACTTTGTCTGCCGCTGGTATTCCTAACTGATTTCCTACTTACGCATTTGGGAGTAAATAGCCAGAGACTGGTTCTGATTGCAGCAGGCGTGGCACAGCTCACCTACACACACTGAAATTCTTCTCCCTTCTCCCATAAATATTTACCTGGAGACAGCCTGTTCAGACTTACCCTGCATTTGTGTTACCATGCAAAACATGCCCGGAGTATTACTTGCTTCAACCCAAAATTGTGCCATCCCCATGCTAGCAATTCGATATCATGGGACAGTCAATTGACAGTGCCCCAGCCTGAGCTTTGACTTCATTTAGTGTTATAACATAGAAATAATGAGTACAGACTGTGAAACTTTACAGCTAACACTGCAACACAAAAAGGAGCTACTCCATCAGTGACCTTCTCAATGCAGCAGTCGTAAGACAACACTATATAGCTGTTGGGAAACTTATTAAAACTTTTCGGTTAAGCAAGAAACTGCCAGGCTCTAGAACCAAAGCAAACCAAGCAAAAAACAAATGAACATTTGCATACATAAACTACTGAAAGTATAGATCCATACCTTCAAAGTGTGTTTACTAGACACATGATTCAATAAAACTGAATCCACACCATGGTGATCTAATGTTACGTCACTGCACATTTCTTGAATGCATTACATAGACATTTGACCTATGCTCTTCAGTAGTCACTACTTGCAGTTTATCATGGTGGAGTTTCTTTTGTTAATTGAAATAGTGTACACATTTCTGGATTTGGTTATGTAAATTTACTGTGACTGTCCCTACTTGTAGTGTCTCTTTGCCACAGGAAGTAGCTCTTTGAAATTGTTTCCCTAACATTTTAGGGGTAGCATTGGGGAAAATGTGTGTGTTTATATATGCAGTTAATTTAGATCAGCAAAAGCTTTTGGACTGATAGAAAAGCCTGGCTTTTTAAATCAGTGATGAATTAAGTACAGTAAATGGTATTCTGCGCAAGAAGAGTATTTTCTTTATTTTTGCTTATGGAATAAAATATTATTAACAATAAGAACATTATCTGTGGTAGAAAAAGTAATAGTATTAAGCTGACTTTGATAACAGTGAATGCTAATTATAGCTGTTAGTCCAATGAGACACATTTCGGAGGTGTGGATAATCACCAGAAATTTCACCTTTCTGTGAATGCATAATGAAGCATCAGAGACTTATTTCTAAGTATATCAACTTCTGTCAGGAGATTTTCATTACATCAAACATTGATTAAGCTAAACTTAAGTCTACCATACAATAGATAGCTTAGAAGTGCTGATAGGCATCATTTAAAATGTATCTTTACAGAGACCTCTATTACAGTGTGTGAAAAGAAAAGAAGGGAATATTGCCAACTTGCATAACATACTTAAAGTTTTTGTGCTCTTTGTTAATTTAAATCTGGAGACTGGGAAGAAGTAAAGCATAAGGAAGTGTGGAGATAATTATAATTATCATTTTAAATCCTTGTTTTCCTTAGTAATGAAGAACTCCCATTAACAAACTGGGAAAAACTTGTCATGCTATTGGGATCTATGTGGGATCTTGTGTGTGGGGACAAGAGCTGATACATGTACACATACTGTATATACAAAGGAATGTATATACATTGTACATATACATACACTTATACAGGGGAATGTTTCACTTTAAAGAGAAAGTCCTCATGATTTTATGCAAGTTTTATCTATTGCAGACACAAATAAATGCTATCCTAGTAATCTAGTTTCAAAGCACATATATTATTTATATATTTGTGTGTGTGTGTGTATTTATGTTTTCAAAAGATTTTTTTTACCTTTGTTTCAGTAACTCTTCAGGAATATACAAAACTATCATTATTCTGTTCCATGAGTAGCCTAGTGAATTCTTCCTTCAACCATCAATCATATAAAGTGAATGCATCTGTTTTAACCTCTGTGCCATAGCATGTACATTTCTGTTACAGCAACTTCTGCTTATTCATTTACTGAATAAAATATATAAATACATATATTCCAACACGCTGTGGTGTATCTTTATCCGGTTCTTGCTGAAGTCAATGAGAATGGGAGCACATTCTCAGTATTCTACTATGCTATACATGTAATCCCATCTGTCTGTTTTCACATCACTCAGTTTACTGTAGATTTCACTATTATATTCAGTATAAATGAAAAACCCAAAGTACAGAAAAATTCTACTCAATATTTCATTAATGCCTAGAGAACCTCCTGTCTTCAAATGCAATAAATCTTTTGGAAGAAAATAGAAGAATGATCGTTCAGTTTGTAGGAAGAACCTGTGGTAAGTTAAGCTCATTTCTCACAGCACTGAGAGACCCTCTTCTTTCACTAATTCCAGTGGCAGTTCAGAGCGCTACATCTTGCAGGAGCCATTGCTGCGATGTTTATTAAAAACCTTTTCAACACAATACTGTCCTCTGAGGAGTCTTACAGCTCTCAGTACAGTAAAGAAAAAACTGAGCTTTTTAAAATAAAGGCTTTAAAGAAGTTGTTATTATTAGGTCGGGCCTTGTGTTGTTTTTTACATTGAATAACATTACTATTTTCTAACCGTGTCTTGTCACTATCCTGTTGAACAGCCACATCGCCACTTGATAATTGCAGTATGTGGTTCTCATCAGGTTCCCATTGTAGTCTAGTCACTGGTACTCTTACAGTCGAGCTCAACTGTCAGGGGCAAATGCAAAGGTAACTCTGAGAAATGCAAGTCCAATAACTGGGGAGTTGCATACTCCATGTTAACACTAAGTCCAACAGTGTTAAGGAAGGCTGTTTTGCAGCTTCCAAGGAGGATTCATCTGATCAAATATACATCCAAGCTAAGTCCAAAGGCTCCTTCTACAGAGAATGGAGAGAAATTGACTTATCTAGGAAACGGTTCACCTCCATTCCACAGACTCAATTAAATTGCCTAAACATGTCTAGTGACATCTGAGATGATCTAGGATATGCCCCATGGCCTTCTGCTGATGTGCCAGAAGTGCAAAAATCTATCGCAGCACCTATAATATCTGGATTTTTTTCAAACTTCAGGAAAGCAGTTTCAAATATCTACCAATTCCCAAGTTTTGCGTGTCTTAGAGCATCTCAGAAGGCTTTAAGTCCTTGAATTTAGGCAACTGCATTTAGTCCTAGATGTCTATATTGGAATGAGATGTTCCTTAGGAATGCCTATTTCTTTCCTTAGTGAAGGTATTCAAGGGTAATTAGATCAGATACCAATGGCTGCAGTTAAGTGAGATGAATATCACTCTCAGTGGTAGTTAGATACTGCTTTGGAAAAAAAAAATCACTGCAAAAGGTATAGGAACACTTCTGTCTTTGCTCTTTTACCCTGCCTGTAGCTACTCTGTAGAGACTGAAACTGTAGAACTTCAAGTTCTTTATACTGGGGAAATCATGCAGTGTCTGAATAAGCTGGCTTGGGGGCAATTTGCCTCTGATACGGTGTATTTTATGATAATCATACCCTAAGATGTGTAATTACTGCACATTATTCTTTTTTAAGGAAAAGTTTTATTAAGGAAATTATATTTGCAGATATCTGAGAACAGCAATAACAAAGCTATAAAAATTTCAGTCAGAATATCCCTTTTTCTTTTTCAACTCTTCCTTACCTTTTTTAATTTAACTGTAAATCAGCATCAAATGCAATGCTTCTCACTGTTGCTTTGAATCAGTATTCTATTTTAATACAGTTCTGTTGATCTAATAAAATCTTCTGGCTGGCCATCAACAAACAACATAGGAGAAAAAAAATGTAATTAATTCAAACAGACCCAGCTTAATGGGGCTTCTTATAGATAATAGTGGAATTTTGGTTTTTCTACTATTTTTGAGACTATATAGAAACATGTAAAGGGCCTTTGGTACCTAGAAAAACATTAGAGGGTGACCTGGAGTGGTACATTTATCAGGCCTGTTTGTGCCACTCTACAATACAGGAATCCATAACATGTGCCCTTCAGAAACTGAAGCGTGCCAGTTGAGCATCGTAATGGAGTTCCACAATCTGCATTATGTTTTGGGGATGTAATTTCATGTTGTGAAGTTTTAATGGCAGAACAGATTACTGGAGAGGTCATGTCTAGTCCATGAAATGCTGCTACAGCTGCAAGAGAGAGGGTTGTTCAAACTGAACACTAGCTTTAATGTAGCAGGACTCCTGTTTGGCAGGACAGTTTCTGGAGCTTCAGAACTGTTGAACTTATCTGCAAAGGCAAAATCAATAGACTTTCAAAGGAAATTTCCAAAACATACTTATTTCCTTGGACTTTTTGGAGCTGGGACACCCATGAAAAAAGAGTATAAATATCTCCTTTTCTATTTTGTTTTCCATTTTTTTAATTATGCCCCTAACGTGGGGAGGTTGCAACCACATTCTTACATGCTAACCTTGGCTCAAGTTTTGCCGATGAATTGCTTGCTTGTTTCTATCTTCAGTCCTGCCAATCACGATCTGGAATAAGCAAGTTTATATTTTTATGCAAATCTAAACACACAAAGTACAACTAAAATTAACCAAATAATTTTCTCTAGTAAATCAATAATACACTATTTTACTAGGATTTACACTATGATTACACTGTTGAAAAGCCTCCTGAACAGTAATTTTTGTTTTTTTTCACTGAGAGCTGGTACCCTAGAGGATAATATCTCTGTTAACAAAAAAGAGAGAGATAATTAAAATCTTTACAAAGCATCTGTTATCCAGCTATACTGACTAGGGATTATAAAAGAATGTAGACTATAAGAATAAAAAATAAATTAAAAAAAATCAGAAGCTCACACACAAAAATAAAACAGAAACTTTAGAGAAAAAATAGACGATGTTCTGACCTTCACATAAATGTACAGATGTACCAAACAAAAAAAAAACCCTTAATTTTGAGTACATTTTTGATGTGTAAACAAAACAATCACCATGTAGCATTTGCTGAGAAAAATCAGAATGATGAGATACAGTGTGGATCACAGATTATTGCACTTTAATTTCTAAATGAGCTTAGACATCTGTGAAATTAAAACCCCAGGGCGGACAATTTATGTGACACTATGTTGAGAAAGGAACAAAGCTTTGAGATGCAAATTCCAGCTTTCCATTGCGTCAGAGCAGGTAACCTTGCAAACAACCTTCACACAGACCAGTCCTCTCCACTCTGACTGATGTCTCCCATATGTATCTATTTCTCCTCTCCGTTTTCCAATCAAGTTGACAGCAATTCCCAGTTCATTTTCTAAAGAGACTGATAAAAGCCAGGCTGGACTTGTACCTGTTATTAACCTCTCTTGTACCATTATTACTTATTTTTCTCCTTTGAGATAAGCAGTTACATTGCACTTGCTGATCTTTGCATGTGATGTGTTATTACACAAAAACAGTACTGTAAATGTCAGCCTGTTACTGGGTCATTAAAGTCAGGTCATGATATTTGAAAATTTGATGTTCTTAACATTTTCAGAAGTTAACCAACATATATGATGCATTTATTTCTCTTTGTTTCTTGTTTTTGTCATTGTTGTTGTTGTTGCTTACATTAATTATTCATAAATAAAAGTGCATATGTCATGCTATAAAAAACCATGAAATTGAATTGATATATGTTATTGAATAAACTATGATTTAATCATTAACAGCATTTACATAATTATTTTCAATGGCCAGTTTAAGACCTCTTTATTATTTTGAAGAAATAATTTTGAACTTTGTATTTGCACAAATAATTATTCAAATCTCTTCCATATATATACTACAGGACAAGACGGGATGAGATAGGAAATGGCCTCAAGTTGTGCCAGGGGAGGTTTAGATTGGGTATTAGATAAAATTTCTTCACTGAAAGGGTTATCAAGCATTGGAACAGGCTGCCCAGGGAAGTGATTGAGTCACCATCCCTGGAGGTATTTAAAAGACCTGTAGATGTGATGCTAAGGGACATGATTTAGTGGTGGACTTGGCAGTGTTAGGGTAACAGTTGGACTCAATGATCTTAGGGGTCTTTTGCAACCTAAATGATTCTATGATTCTATGATACACAAATAGAAATGCCGTTGTTTTTTCTATATGAAAATTGGGCTTTCCTGCCTACCAGTAGCATAACTGCATCTTCTTTTCAGTTATGTACACCTTTATATTTGTTACAAACCAAGGCTAAAGAATGTTTTGCAAAGCAGAAAGTGGTTATTTCTCATTTTCAATTACAAACGAAAATATTCGATGAAATGTATATCTAAAAAATGGACCTGCATGATATTTTGCAGATATGAATTAACTGCAAATCTCAGCTAATGTCTGAAGGCTATCACATGTCAGAGAGGCATTTTAAGATGCCAAAAATAGTGCTACTTTCTTATATAACTGCAATCCCAAAAGACAAATATCTAAAAAGTTCATTAGTTTTTGCAAGACTAGCATCACTTTGTGCCAACAACTGGGAAAAAAAATAAAAACAAGGTGGGGTTCAAATACTTGCCATGTTTGATTTGAAATGGAACCAAAATTATTCTGGGAAACCATTCAGAACAGAGTTTATGAACCCGGACTCCATCTTCCACTCACATACTCAAAGTTAGATTCTCTAAATAAATCAATCCAAGATTTATATTTCTTTTAATTTCTTGACTTCTATATGTACCACAGGAGTCTACGGTTTCTGCAGACAACATATTAATATGAGTTATCAGGTGCCTTCTTTGAGTTATCACATTGAAATTATTCTAATGTAACCAACATACAGAGAATATGTTTTATAAATGTATACGTAAAATACATTCATTTATATGCATATATTTTAAAATATGTTGTTTTATTCATTTGTTCAATATACTTGATGAAAAGAGGTCATTCAGAAAGTCTTCTATGAGAACCTTCTTTGGTTGCTAGCATAAAAATTTTTAGGAAGCTACTGAAGAAGTCTATATAGTTTTTGCTAGACTTTTACAGATGCTTTTATAAAGGAGTAATACCAATGGCATGCTGGCCATCTGTTGTCTAGCTTTAAGAAGTGAATTGTCATTCCTCAACACTAAGACGATATCATTCTTTTCCTGATATATCATTCACAGACAAATGCTCTTGAAAACTTAGAACAACTCCCAAAGGCACAAGTCATTTTTTACAGTGACAACGGTTTGTGTATCTTTTTCACACTGCTGAGAACCACTACTGTAACAAAATCTCCACAGATAGAACAATATAAAAGGGCAGTTTTAAGAAAATAATGGTTAAAACAATCAAGCAGTTCTTAAACTCAAAATAAGAACTGCACAAAATTGTCATATTACTGTTGCAACCACTTTAATTTATGAGAAAAAATGGCACAAAGCTGTCATAACTTGTAAGCAAAATAAGCTGTGAAAAAAATCACCCAGTGATGACTTTAGTAGTCAGGAAGAGCTAAGCTCCAGAAGTGATTTATTACCTTCTTGGGAAAGTGAATGGGCACCATATGATAAACTAATTCTGAGTATGAATAATTTTATGGAAAGCTTTTATTTCATGTTAGTACAATAACCTGTTGCTTCACTTTCTGGATGTGACACAACTAACCAGGAACAGTTAGACCTGCACCAGAAGGTCATTCACACAGTGAAATATATTATTCTTCCTGGTAGTACTAGGGTGGAGAAGCTGTCTCCAAAATGCAAGCAGTATGGCTCTTCATAAAAGGCAGATTATGCCTTCACTCATTTTTCTGGGGCATTTTCTATAGTAAGTTTTTATTGCCTTTTGTTATTGTGTTATTTCTACGAATGAAAGCCAATGTCAGTGGAGTGCTAATGATATTTGAACTGTGGTGGGTTTTTTCTTTAAGAAATCCTCATTTCTTTTGTGTTGGTCTTAGACCCATGGACCAAGGCTATATAGTTCAGTGGTGGCTTGATCCCACCCATCTTCAAAATCTTTTAGACCTTTGAGTTTTTTTTAAAGACAGTATGTGTCTTCACTTTACTACGGCAAGGCTGCATAATCTACCTTTACTTCTGAAATAAACCTCTCGCCAGAGTTTTGATCCACCCTTTAGGGAAATATTCCCCTGCCCCACTGGAGAGGTAAAATGTCTAAACGAACTTTTTAATAACTTTTTACACAGTATCTAATTGTGGACTAGCCTAGCAGGCAGCCTCAGCAGGTGCTTTTCTATCAAAAATAATTTCACTGCATCTTCTATGTAATTGAATTGACTAAGTTCTGCTGCATCATGATGTTTTCTCTCATTATAATGACAGCTGTGATATATTGCAAGTTAGTTGCTTGAGTAGAAGAAAAGAGTGAGAAGGAAAAATACACATTTCAACCATAATTCTTCAAGCTAAGCATCTGAGGGGAAAAAAACCCCAAACTACAAATCATTAGCTCCAAGTTAAGTGGCAAATAATCTGGAATATTAAATATTTTTGTTCAAAAAGTATCTAGACTGTTTTTGGAACATTCACTATATTAGGAGTCAAAAAATACTTTTAATATTACTACCTGCCCTCAAAATATTATTCCTTGTGGGAAAAGAAAAAAAAATATTAATGTTTTAAAGAAACTCATGGCATTCTTCAGTTTCTTAGCACTGAAACGAGCTCTGAAGTTCTGTCTGGTAGAGTAAATGGGTTTTTCTTTAACTTTTCTCACCAGGAACACCCATTTCAAAACATTCCGTTAATATAAGCAGAAAATATCATATGAATCATCTGAGTGTCACACTATAAATGCAATTTGCAGCCATTTAGAAAGTGCCCTAAGAATAACTTACTCTTTAAAAAAGGGAGTTTATTCATGAAAGGAAAAAATAGAGTAAAATGACTATGTCTCTACATCTGTTTTCATGTTTCCAAAAAAGTACAAGGGGTGATTTACCGTCATTGAGAACAGCAACTACTGAATTAAAGCAGCTCCATATAGTACTAAAATTATAAGTAGCTTTTATACTCAGCTGTATTACAGTGTGTTCAATTTTCTAATAATCAGAAATAACCTTCCTCATATAAGACTTATTATACTACCATAATTTTGATTTCTTAGTCTGAATATTAGTTTCTTTTTGTATTTGTAAGCATATGTGGCACAAGACATATACAGTTAATAAAACTACTGGGCTATTGAGTAACTAATTCATTTGTCATTACCAGTTCTGAAAGATTTTACCTGGCTTGAGAAATTGTTATTTTTCCAAAAATCTTTTTAATGTTTATCAGTAGAAGCATTTGTACGATTATATTATACCCCTCCAAAACATGTTGTCTTTGTCAAAAATTTTAGATACACGGAACTGCTATTTTTTACTACTTAGTGCAGTATTTTTCAAAAAGAGAAAGAATGATGAGGTTAGATACTTAAGAGAAAAAATAAGTCTTTGCAGAAAGGGAGGCTCAAAGAAGAAAAATGTAAATTAGTAATATGCATCCTCTGTGAGGACCTTTGCATACACATGGAGGGTGGGCTTCTTTTATAGTCCTTCATATGAATGACATACAGACCATATAAACTCTCAGTGGTCATCAGCCTGCTCCCAGTTGCCAAGTGCTCCTCTTTGCCTCTGATGCCAGCTAAAGGTTCAGGCATATGATAGTAGAAGGCTCGAGAAACCTCTCAGGAAATAAAAATGCATGCTTGTAGGGAGGTTGGTGCCCCAAGGATAATTCAACGGATTTACTGCTTGTTGCTGCACAGACTGAATGTTTTTAGAAAAGATGGCAAGCAGGAATAGACTTCAACATTTAAGCTGTAACACTGGCTTTGGTGGCAAAGCCTACTCCAAGCTGGAGAGTGGAATAAACCCTTGATCTCCACTGACTTTGCTAAAAATTTATAAACCTAACTCATATGTTAGCCCACACAAGCACAAAGTGTCATTGGAAAAGCCAGGAGTATCCAAAACCTCCATTGGGGATGGCATATATTGCAGGAGTCTTACAAGAGATCTGGGTACTTCTGGACCGGCAGAAGGAGGTACTCCAAGACAGCCAAATGAATTTCAAAAAGCATTAAACACCATAACTACAGCAACTGAACCATGTCATAGCTGTCTATTGGTGAGTTAGGTAAAATAACTGGCATGGGCAGTGGAGCCCCAGAACTCAGGTCAGTTGCCCACACAGACACTATGTGTGGGCACTACCTGATTACATTGGGACAACTGAATCAAGGCCCTGCATTTAGTTACTTCACTGTAGATGTTCACAATCTGGAGTTTTACTTGTGGCACAAGTTAATCAATTACTTGACTGATAACTGCTCTTAATTTCAGAAAATATGAATTCTAGCTAATCTGTCTTAGAATTCATTGAGAAAAAAATGGAATACTGTAGAAAAGAGGAAGCGAGGTATAATGAAGGAAATGTATTAAGAACAGCATTTTCAAAGAATCATAGAATAGATTAGGTTGATAGAACCTAATAGATTAGGTTAGATAGAATTGTTTAGATTGGAAAAGACCATTAAGATCATCAAGTCCAACTGTTAACATAACACTGCTGAGTCTACCCACTAAGATTTGTCCCTAAGTGCCACATCTGCCCATCTTTTAATTACCTCCAGGGACACTGACTCAACCAGTTCCCTGGGCAGCCTGTTCCAATGCTTGATAGCCCTTTCGGTGAAGACATTTTTCCTAATATCCAATATAAATCTCCCCTGGCTCAACTTGAGGCCATTTCCTCTTGTCCTATCGCCCGTTACTTGGGAGAAGAGGTTGACCTCACCTCATTACAACCTCCTTTAAGGTAGTTGTAGAAAGCGATAAGGTCTCTCCTCAACCTCCTTTTCTCTAGGCTAAACCAACCCCAGTTCCCTCAGCCCCTCCTCATAAGACTTATACTCAAGACCCCTCAGCAGCTTTGTTGTTCTTCTTTGGACATGCTTCAGCACCTCATTGACTTTCTTGTAGTGAGGGGCCCAAAACTGAACACAGTATTCGAGGTGGGGCCTCACCAGTGCCAAGTCCAGGGGGATGATCGCTTCCCTAGTCCTGCTGGCCACACCATTTCTGATACCAGCCAAGGTGCCATTGGCTCATATTCAGCTGGCTGTCGACTAACACCCCCAGATCCTTTTCTGCCAGGCAGCTTTCCAGCCACTCTTCCCGAAGCCTGTAGCATTGCATGGGGTTGTTGTGACCCAAGTGCAGGCCCTGGCACTTGGCCTTGTTGAACCTCATACCATTGGCCTCGGCCCATTGATCCAGCCTGTCCAGATCCCTCTGTAGGGCGATCCTCTAGCAGACCAACAGTGTCACCCAACTTGATTTTCATCTGCAAACTTACTGAGGGTGCACTCAATCCCCTCATCCAGATCATTGATAAAGATATTAAACAGAGTCAATCCCAGTACTGAGCCCTGGGGAACACCACTTGTGACTGGCCACCAACTGGACTTCACTTCATTCACCACAACTCTTTGGGCCCGGCCATCCAGTCAATTTTTTACCCAGCAAAGGGTCTGCCCATCCAAGCCATCAGCAGCCAGTTTCTCCAGGAGAATGCTATGGGAAACCATGTTGAAGGCTTTACTAAAGTCCAGGTAGACAACATCCACAGCTTTTCCCTCATCCACTAAACGGGTCACTTTCTCATAGAAGGAGATCACGTTAGTCAAGCAGGACCTGCCTTTCATAAACCCATGCTGACTGGGCCTGATCACCTGGTTGTCCTGTATGTGTCGTGTGATGGCACTCAAGATGATCTGCTCCATAACTTTCCCAGCACTGAGGTCAGACTGACAGGGCTGTCATTCCCTGGATCCTCCTTCCAGCCCTTCTTATAGATGGGCATCACATTTGCTAACCTCCAGTCAACTGGGACCTCCCTTGTTAGCCAGGACTGCTGAAAAATGATGGCTTGGTGAGCACTTTCGCCAGCTTCCTCCAAACCCTTGTGTGGATCCCATCTGGGCCCATAGACTTGTGTGTGTCTAAGTGGTGTAGCAGGTCACTCACCATTTCCCCTAGGATTATGGGGACTTCATTCTGCTACTCGTCCCTGTCTTCCAGCTCAGAGAGCTTGTTATCTGGAGAACAACTGGTCTTACTATTAAAGACTGAGGCAAAGAAAGCATTAAGTACCTCAGCTTTTTCCTCATCCTTGGTCCGTATGTTTCCCCTGTATCCAATAAAGGATGGGGATTCTCCTCAGCCCTCCTTTTGATGTTAATGTATTTATAGAAACATTTTTCATTATCTTTTACAGCAGTAGCCAGATTAAGTTCTAGTTGGGCTTTAGCACTTCTAATTTTCTCCCTGAATAACCTCACAACATCCTTGTAGTACTCCTGAGTTACCTGCCCCTTTTTCCAAAGGTCATAAACTCTCCTTTTTTCCCTGAGTTCCAGCCAAATCTTTCAGTCAGGCACATCTTTTTCCATGCCAGCTCATTTTTTTTGGCATATGGGGACAGCCTACTCCTGTGCCTTTAATCTTTCCTTCTTGAAGAATGTCCAGCTTTCCCAGACTCCTTTGCCCTTCAGGACTGCCTCCCAAGGAACTCTGTCAACGAGGCTCCTAGACAGGCTGAAGTCTGCCCTACAGAATTCCAAGGTAGCCGTTCTGCTGATCCCCATCCTTACTTCTCCAAGAGCTGAAAACTTTCTTTGTGATCACTATGCCCAAGACAGCCTCCAACCATCACATTACCCACAAGTTCTTCTCAACAGCTCTAGCAGGGCACCTTCCCTAGTTGGCTCACTCACCAGCTGTGTCAGGAAGTTATCTTCCACACACTCCAGGAACCTCCTAGACTTTCCTTTCTGCTGTATTGTACTTCCAGCAGATATCTGGTAAGTTGAAGTCCTCCATGAGAACAAGGCTTAGCGATTGTGAGACTTCTCCCAGCTGCTTATAGAATATTTAATCTGCCTCTTCATCCTAGTTGGGTGGTCTATAACAGAATCCCACCATGATATTTGCCTTGTTGGCCTTCCCCCTGATTCTTACCTGTAAAAATTCGACCCTATTGTCACTGTCATTAAGCTCTAAATAGCTAACAGACTTGTTAACATACTTCCGTAACATACAGGGCTGATTCATCACCACTGAAGAGGTGCCTATCCCCTCTGAAGAGTTTATAACCATCCACTGCAGCACTCCAGTTATGCAAGTCATCCCACCTTGTTTCCGTGATGGCATATCATAGTTTTCCTACAGCAGAATGGCTTCTAGCTCCTCCTGTTCATTGCCCATGCTGCGTGCACTGGCATAGATGCACTTCAGTTAGGCTACCAATCCAGCCACCTTTATGCTGGGAGAAGCACTATTTCCAATGTGACCATTCTCAGGCACTTCTGTGGTTTCTAACACATCAATAACCCTTGTGTCTTTACCGCTGCATGGATCTCCACCCCCTACCTCCACTGAGATGGCAGACCAAAGGACTTCGCTAGCACATCACCTCTCCAACATGAACGTGCTGCCTCCAAGATTATCTCTAGTGAGCCTGGTTTTACCCCTTTCCCCCCTTCAAATCTAGTTTTAAACCCTTTCAATGAGCCCTGCTAACTCCTGTGCAAAGATCCTTTTCCTCCTTTGAGACAGATATACCCTGTCTGTTGCCAGCAGGTCTAGTGTCATGTAAACCGACCCATGATTGGAAAACCAAAAATTCTGCCGGAAACACCAGGCTTAGAGCCAGGTATTACAGAATCACAGGGGTTTGAAGGACCTCTGGAGATCATCGGGTCCAATTCCCCTGCCAGAGCAGGTTGCACAGGATGGTATCCAGGCAGGTTTGGAACGTCTCCAGAGTCGGAGACTCCGCCATTGCTCTGGGTAGCCTGTTCCAGTGCTCTGCCACCCTCAAAGTCAAGAAGTTCCTCTTTATGTTTAGATGGAACTTTCTATGGTCAAGTTTGTGCCTGTTACCTCTTGTCCTATCACTGGGGCACCACTGAAAGAAGACTGGTGCCATCCTCCCGGCATCCTCCCTTTAAGTATTTGTAAGCATTGATGAGATTCCCTCTGAGCCTTCTCTTCTCCAGACTAAAAAGACCCAAGTCCCTCAGCCTTTCCTCATAAGGAAGACATTCCAGCCCCCTAGTCATCTTTGTAGCTCTTTGTTGTACCCTCTCCAGCAGTTCCCTGTCCTTTAACTGGGGAGCCCAGAACTGGACACAGCACTCCAGGTGTGACCTCACCAGGGCAGAGTAGAGGGGGAGGATAACCTCCCATGACCTGCTTGCCACACACTTCTCGATGCACCCCAGGATGCTATTGGCCTTCTTGGCCACAAGGGCACATTGCTGCCTCATGNATCAGATTAGTCAGACATGACTTCCCCTTGGTGAATCCATGTTGGCTATTTCTGATAACCTTCTTTTCCTCCAGATGCTTTGAGATGACGCCCAGAATGAGCTGTTCCATCATCTTTCCAGGGATGGAGGTGAGGCTGACTGGCCTGTAGTTTCCTGGGTCTTCCTTCTTGCCCTTTTTGAAGACTGGAGTGACACTGGCTTTCCTCCAGTCCACAGGCACCTTGCCTGTTCCCCAGGACCTTTCAAAGATGATGGAGAGTGGCCCAGCAATGACTTCTGCCAGCTGCCTCAGCGCTTGTGGGTGCATCCCATCAGCACCCATGGACTTGTGGATACCCTGTTTACTTAACTGATCTCTAACTTGATCTCCTCAACCAAGCTAAATTCTCCTTCCTCCAGACTTTCTCTGTTACCTGTGAAGTCTGAGACTCCAGTCATGCCATATTGATCTGCCTCATTTTGACTCTTAGACAATAAAGGTATTATCTGAAATATATCTGCTACTATTATATAGTCTTGGAGGATATTACCTCAAAAAATGCGTGAGCATTTACCGCTTTTCTCAAAAGTAGTTATGTAGTAGCAGTCCTATTTCAGATATGCCTTTACCTATATTTTATGCAATTTCTACTTCCACATCTTATGAGAATTTCCAGAGTTGAAAAACCACTGCAAAAAAGCAATTCCATTTTACATGAAAATCTCTGACTTCACTTAAGAGTAAAAATTTTACCTGTCCTGAAACTTACTCAAGACCTAAGGAAGTCAAAGGATTATAGGAATTGGTTAGGCTCTAAGGGAGGGGTTTGTGTAAAATCCAGTAGACTAGAGTCCAAGAGTTCATCTTCACCTAACCTCTCAGACAATGAGCATGTGGTTCATCTGATCTGCATCAGAAGTGCCTACATTTGCTTTTATGTGCTGCAGCTTTTGGATGAAAAAGACAAAGAAGTCATCGTGGGAACAGAAACAAAACCCTAGATTTTCCTTCTCCCATGGGAACACCTACTTTATACAGATGAACTGCCGAGACTTCTGTTTCTTGATTTCAGTTTTGCCCCTTGTGCCTAACATTGCTGACTCTGCAGTGACATGACTTCAGGAGAAAAACACCACGTGCCTGTGTAGTCTGTAGCTTGAGAACTGTCAGACTCTCACAAGGATGCAAGCTTAAACTCCCTGGGTGCAAGAAGAAAAAAGTTCCAGATATTCCCTTTCTGAAGCTCTATTCCACCACTCAGACAACAACTGTTTCTTGAGAAAATTTTGGCATGTCAGCATACATTATAATGCCTCCTAAAATGCAAATTATGTCATAAAAAGTGAGATGCTGATGAAACTCCCTGAGTGGAGATAGGAACAAGCTGATCTATGTGACCCTATCAACCTATCTTAAAAGCTGATGTGCCATTTCTTTTCACATTTTGCCACAGACCAGATGTGTTTTGATATACAACATGTTTGAACAGCTAATTAATATTTAAAAGTGTCATTCTGGCATATTCTGTATAAACATACATTTGGAATACACAACATCCTGTCAAATACGATTTTAAAAAAGATCCAGCTAACTGGCTCATGTTCAGTAAAATGGATATGAAGGCCTATATGGTTGCATATGATGCAAATACTTCCAGCTTTATTGAAGAAAACACAAAATTTTTCAGTCATTTTTTTTATTTCCTCCCTCAGAAAATTAGATTCACCTTTAGGCATTTAAATACAATGAAAACATATTTCCAATTAACAGCCTTTGGAAAAATGTCCCTTACACCTATTTTCTTTAAAACCCTAAGTTTGTTCTTCAAAGTCAAAAGTCATGCACAAAAACTTCCTTAGAATAGTTTCAATGTTTTAATTTATATTGAATTTTAAACATTAAACAAACTTTTTCTCACTGAAGAAAAGGAAAGTAGTAATAATTTAGCTTTCTAGAAAAGAAATACAAAATTTTATCTTTAATTCTGAAATAGTACTTAGCTTGAATAAATCTTTAAATCTTTATAATTGTATTGGAGTGAACTATAGTTAAATGGGGAATTTATAAATGTATAACCTCAATGGTACTATTTTCTTCAAATCTGTTTGTCAGAAGTGTTCCATCTACCAATTTTATTAATACATATTCAGAAATTAATTTAAATTTCACTTCACTTTGGTGTCACCACAAAAATTGGGCCATCTGCAATGAAGTCTTTCAAGTAGTTCAGTTAGAGACAAAATTTACAAAACAGAACCGTTCAGCTGCCATACAATTCCAGAACAGCAGCCTTTAATCATAGCTGCAGCTATGATTACAGAAGCACAGAGCATCGATGAACTAGACATGACCTTCTCTGAAACTGAAGCTGATATTGTTTTTATCTGAAATTGTAAAAGGTAGGCAATGCCGTAATGCTCAGTCGTTAGTTGCCATTCTATCTTTACCAGTTCTTTAACAGTTCACTGAGTGGAAGAATGTGGATGCTCAATAACATCTTAACTTTTATAGCCAACATCTCCCGGAGCTTTTCTGCAACAGTGGATACAGTACAGCTACAATCAAAGGAGATCAGCCATAACATTTCCTCTTTAATTAGTTAGCTAACCTTTAATATGATAAGCCATTTCCTCCTTTGTAACTTTTCTCAGACAGCTATATTCAAGATTTCAGAATAAAAAATAAATATTTACATAGCTATACGTATAAACATAATCACAGTTACGAGCAGCAACTAAGTTGAGAAAATATTTTTGATCCAAAAGTACCAATTAGTAGTAATAGTAAATTACAAAATCTGAAAGATAAGGCACTGAGTAGCTTCTAATTAAATTAGGATAGTTTGTGGAGCTGCACATGTGAAAAACATATTTTGTAATGAACAGGTCAATGGTGTGAGAAATAGGAGGTGGTCTGACTATTTTAATCATAGATTGATCTCTCTTATTCAGGTCATGGACACTGGCATTATAGCTGAATGGAGGCATAGTTGAATAGTTTTGTAAGCTAAGTATTTTCTACAAAAGACCATACAAAAGACATTGACAAAGTAGGATGAACAGAAAAGAAATATAAATCCGAGATAATCATAAACAGTTGCATTTTAACAACTTATCCTAATAACAAACCCGTATTTTGCTAGAGTATTTAATGGTACAGTAGTAATACACAGCACATTTTACAAAAATACTAAAAGGAAAGTAGTGATGTATGCTGTATTTTGCAGGAGAAAAACTAAGGGTACAGGTAATTTACACTATATCACACAATATGTAGGAATTTTAGATCTTTGTTTCCAAGTAACATGCCAAAACTTTTTCTTTCTCTTAAGATGTTAAACAGGTCAGATGAATCATTCTCTAAATTGCTTGTTTACGTCTATAGATGACAAAATAATCTAGTTTATTTAAAATATAGATATTCTATATTGCAGGCAGTAGCTTAGAGAATTAAACTACAATCAATTTTCTCAGGTAATGAGTCTTATTTAGTAAAAGCTTCCCTTTTTTTTTTTTTTGGTTGGAGTTAGCTGTGCAATCAGATATTCCCTAAGAAAATGTTGAAATCAAACCTGTATCCTCCTTGGCATAATTTCAGTACTTGCCAAAGCCCTGCTTGAAGTTGGTTATATGGTTTATAGTCCTGTAAAGGTACTGAAAACTATGCTGTTGAGTCTTTTTCAAAGTGTATTTCAAAACCAGTTTTTTTCTACCCAAAATATGTCGGATCTAAGTGACTTTGGGTGACTTCTGTATTTAATAAAGAAGCAGTTATGTATTGCACACGACGGTCAGCAGCAACATGTTGATTCAGTAGGAATCACACAGTATTGCTGACTTTCAGAGATGCATTCAGTCATATTATCATACACTAAACATTTGATAAAGTCTCTTCCATAGACATTTCATTATCTATCTAGTCATAGTTGAAAATAATTTTTTTTAGAATGCAGTAGAAATCCTGCCAATCATGGTTTTTTTAACTAATTTTTTAATTATCTTTTAAAACTCACAGAATACATTTGTAAAAATAAGTTTCATATCCCAGATTACCTATTACTTATTCATATAAGCTTCATATTCTGCAATTTTTATCTTTTTATTTTTTTCCAGTGAGGAAGGAAATCAACGGGGGCAACAGTTGACATACATCAGCCTAGGGTTTGGGGGTTTTTTTTCTGTAATGTATTAATTGGAAAACTTCCAACAAAAAATGAGGACAACATTTTTTCCCCATGTAAACAAAAAAAATATATATTTTTCGTACATACACACATATGGACACGTCCAGTCTGAACAAGCTAGATATCTATGGGTGAAGCAAACAGTACCAGTAAACAAAATTTTCTTAAGTGGCACAACTCTGTTTTCTTACTGGCTGCGGGATCTCCAGGTACAAATGTCTCAGAACTATAAATAAAGAAAAAAAGTTGCATCACACCTTTTGTAGAAAATACATGATAAAACAAAGAGATTTTGACATTCAGTCAACTCTTTTATCTCTGAATCTGCTGTTACAGCAGTGCAAAGGATAGCATTAGATCATGAACTATTTCAACAGTAGTCTTTCAAAGGAGATCACTTGTGTTTATTAAGGACATTGACACTGTTCTCAAAATACAGTTTGCCCCACCAAATTATGATTTCAGTAGTTCTGTCATTGAAATAACTGTGTGTTTTCTGTAGTAAACAGTTATGTATTGCTGGATTGTTATGTTGAAAACTTTATACCTTTTATCTTTGATGCACTTGTATTTCAGAGAAACATGAACTCTGTTTATTGTATGAAGTTTCTAAAGTCCTTCCCTGTGGAAGACAGGTTGTACATAAGCATAAGATGCTGTATCATAAAACAGGAGAATTTTTCCTTTCTTCATATTCAGCTCATATTTCTGGGGGAAATCCTGACTCCCAATGCAGTAAATGAGAATGTTGCCATTGACTTTGTTAGAGCTGGAATTTTTGACTCCTCAAATTTGTCTCCTCTTATCTTCAAGAATTTCAAAAGATTCTTGTACCTTTTTCTCAGACTCCCACTTTACTTATTGCTTATTGTCCTTCCTTTACAAATTGCCCTTCAGGTAGAAAGAAGGCAGGGTGTCTGCAAACATTTTGCATTTCCGTTAAGGACGAGGCCACAAAGGCACCTGGTAATGTCGCTGCTCAACTGTATCACACGTAACTTTCAGGTTCCTGCCCTCAGTAACTTACGGTCCTTAGCTAGCATTTGAGTTAAAACCTTTTCTTTGATTTTGTGTCTAAATTGTTCCTTTGGGGAAAGAATTGGCTCACTCTATTCTGATTAAAAATAAGTGGAAGAGCATTCTCATTTTTTTAATGTCATCACTTTGAAAATGCTTCATCTGAGCAGCTATGGCCACATTACATTGTAGACATTTCTGTGGTAGTCCCCTGTACAGTCCACAGGCAGAAACAGGTATTGCTAGAATCCAATTAATTTTCAACAGGTGTTGAAACTGGGTCACAAGAGTTAAGGAGTCAATATCAGACTGAACGAGGTAAAGGTGAGGAATGGTGGTATACGCCAAATCGTAGAGCAGGGACGTGGTTCACTCAGTCCTGTTACTTTAGAGCTTCTGTAGCAGTCACTTGCAGATCTGTAGCTTACTCTGAAGCAAAGTTTTAAGTATGCTTGCATAAGTATGAAGAGCATCCTCAGAATATCTGGAATATGTCACATATGCTAACATGACAAGATTACCTATCACTTTACCAAAAGATGTGCAATAGGTAGGCACGTGGCAGAGATCAGCCAGAGGTCAGTTCTCTTTTGTATCCCCAGTTTTCCAATATAGCTGTAGCTAAATGTAATATGAAGTCAAATTTTATATTAAATTTTAGTTAAGATATTGGCCTTTAATTTCATGTTATAAAAACTTCTGGGACAGTTCAGATGACGATCCTGGCGAGGTCAGACCTGACAATTTACTGTATATATCAGGTAACTAGGAAAAGCCTATGTCACCAGACACGTGTTGGATGCCCGGCTTTGGTAGTCAGATATTGTGAAGCTTAATTAACAATGAATTCTAATATGAGATATTGTTTAAGGAACACATGTTGAATGGTATAGGTAATAAACTTCCAACTCCAAAGAACATGAACCACTTCAACCTCTTCCATTACAGATGATATTACTTCTGTTGTAAAGCAAAGAACAAATCTCTTTTTAATTTCTTGCAGCTCATGAATCCTATCTGCATTATTAATATTTGCCCTTTTTCTGTTAGAGCAAGTACTCTCCATAAGTATTCGAGTTGCTATAATAAAATCCTTATTAAGAGAAGTATGAAGTAATGAACAAACTGACTTAGATAAAATACCTGCTAAAAGATGCTGCATAAAATATATGCTTGATATCCTTCCTCCCATTATGTGCTCTATTATATTTTGCAATATCAATAACCTAAGAATATGAGAAACTCTCTTGCTCCAGTGTAATATTCTACTAGATAAATATGAAAATTTGAATTTGTTTTCAAAATGTTGTAAACCAGACCTGTGACTGTCATAAAGAAATTAATGAGAATAATTTTTTTTAATAGATGTGTATTAAAAACAAAGCCAAATTTTGCAGGATTAATTACTTCTAAATTCTACCTATTAACCATTTATTTTCCTTATTTTTGTCTCTGCCACTTTTCCCTCCTAATACTTCCATAACGTTCAATATTTTCATACTAAATATTTTCCCCCCAAGAAACAACAACCTTCCAGTTCTAAATTCTGTAACGTGTTTCTTGATTCAGTTTGTCTGCTCCCTCTTGCCTCTGGTCATCTCAGGACACTACTGCTCACCTGCCCAGGTGGCCTACCCTGGCTGTGAGGTACTGGAAGAGCCTTGCCTGCCTTACTGGCTATGCTTATGTTGCTAGATGATATGCAGACACGGTCCGTTTTCTAATCCTGAGGCCAAATATACAGCCTAACTGAGCCATATCCACACTAGATTTGATCCCACCTGTCCTGTGTGTCCCCCTTAGATTTATCACATAATTGGAACTTTCTATATGCTTTTCTTTTTTGGATTTTCGTTTGTTTGTTTGTTTGCTTGCTTTGTGAAAATTGACAGAAATAATTTGAGGGCTGTCCTGAAGCCCATAGGCACAGCCTTCTCATAGCATGAAACTGAGGATGTGGGTGAACGCATGTAGTGACATTTCAAGGTGCAAAGCCCGCAGGCAAAGCCCGCTGAGCAACTGGGTAGGATGCACGGCAGCCAGGAGCTAAACTTGCCTCTGCTCTCCACGGCTCCAACTGCCCAAGGGAGGCCCAGCACAACCCCTGCCCAAACTGTGCCTGAATGGGGTGCTGGAGAGTATGGCAATTGCTTGCTTCCCAGGCCTCTTTTAGGAACATAGATATACTCCCTGAATCCGTATAATTTCAGGGTTTATATCGGCTTTTAGGGAGAATAACCTGAGGTTCTCTCTTTTAAGGTGTTCCAGGATTCTTCCCAACAGATATGTCAGTTGCAAGATAAAATGTCTGTCCTGCAGGAGAAGAGGAAAGGACAACTCTTGAAAAAGTGTAGAAAGACTGTTGGGAACTGTCAGCTTTGTCGTTGCTTTGCACCTTCTCTGAAAGCAGATGGCTCTAAAACTAGTTCAGACTCTTCCTATAAGATAAAGGCTTAACTCATTTTCCCATTCAGCCAAAATACAATTTGGTCAACTTTATAACTCAGAAGACAAGACATTCTTTGTAGGTGTCCCCACTCAGAAAATTGTTAAAGCATTTTCAGATATAAACTAAGAAAAAGTAGTGCAATACATAAATAACCAGAATCTACAAAATATCACATTATAAATCAGAGGTCTACCCCAATTTCATATTTAGATTGAATGAATTTTTGAACCTCTAAACTCCAAATTATTAGGATATCCCAAGGTTCATCCAGCATTGCTAACATATCAAAGATATTGAGCTATCACTTCCTTACGTGAAGTCAAGTCACCTCTACTACTACATACAAAATTTTAATACACAATTGTTTATGTTGGCCTCTATGTGGCTTAATCACAACAAATCTCATAGCAATACTTTTTTCTTCAAGTAAGCTGAGATGAACCAGGTTGATGTTAAGTACTTCTGTAAATCTCTTAGACGCATCATGGTTACTGATTTTCATGTTTTTTCAAGAACAGACATTAATGGTGATGCACTTTTATTAAGATCTATAAAGCACATACATAAAATTTTGAATACAGACCCTAATCCTGAAATTTCACTGGCCTACCGTACTCCTCTAACACATTCTTCTGTGCCTAAATAGTCATTGGTATCTGGTAAACAAGTAAATTCAGCGCATAGAATTGGAGCTGAAAATTCTATGAAATCATAGTAGTGAAGACATCATTTAATGCTGGCATACGCACAATCCAGTATGAAAGTTTTGCTTGTTTTTTAAACAAAATCATCACCATATCAAAGGTGGATGGAAATACGTACCAAGATTTTTGTCACATTTAATCTCAGCAGCTTCTTTTTCTTTTCTAGCTTTTGCTTACCTAGCTTCTATTTTCCAGGATTCAAGTGCTAGTATACCCCACTGATTTAACTGAAATGTACAAAAAGATTTAGTGTGATGGAAAATAAATTCTTCTAATTTCAACTTGCACAGCATATCTGTTTTATTAATAGGTTAGCAGTTATTAGAAGATATATGCTCATCATTTATTCAGGAACATATAAATGTATATGAATCATGGAGGGAGGAAGGGATATAGTTTCCATTTCCATGTTTTCAATATAGATAATACTTTATCAGATTTTATAAATCTCAGCTGTTACATGTTTTATTTCTGCCTAACTGTTCGTATTTTCCTGGAATTAAGTTTTTATTTATATATGAACCTCATGGCAACTTTTGTTAACTTACAAAAATAAAGGTTGCCATATGCCTTCATAAACAGAACTAGTCACACTTTTATTTGCTTTTATTAGTTTGCTGCATCAACACAGAGCAGACTATTTTTGAAAGGTACAGTTTCATACTGCCAAAGAAGTTCCAGAGAAGAATATATCATTTCAAAACTTAAGTCCATCTCATGAGGAGCTGTTCTTTGAATGAAGTTTGATCATACAAGGCCAACTGCAAAGTCGAGACTACAATATAGAAAATGCTGGGGTTCTTTTATTACTGTTTTTAATATTTTTTTTAAATATTATAACCAGAAAAAGATGCATATATTATAGTAATAAGCATGTTGAAAATTACAGTAACAAGCATACTGACCTATCTTCCCTTTACCTGTCTCCTTCTCTGTTGCTGTACATTTTTATTTGTATTATATTACACATTAAGCTCAAGTTTTCTATATTCTGGAAGTTAGACAAAGTTGTTCAATACACGATCAAGACAGATAAAAGTATATGCATTTGAAATGGATATTTCTAAAAACTAGATTAGATTTTCAATGGTCTCACCTGTATATAACTATCTATTCAGAATGCAACAATTCATAAAATGAAACCCAGCTTCAGTGGTCTTTGAACTGATAAATATTCTAATTTCTTTCTCGTAGGTAAATAGTGATAAATATGAACTGTTAATGCCATTTAGAATTCTGAATTACTAATTTTAATCTTGTTTCCAGTACGTAAAGTAATGTTTTCTTTATTATTTTTGCTTCTTTGCACAACATCAATTTGGTTAATAACGGCAAAGCAATTCAAACTTGAGTGAGGAAGATATGATATGCCTTACTATCATTCCTCATAATACCTTATTGTTTATATAAATTTCTGAGATGCTTAAAACAATCATTGAGAGTTATGCTTTTTTTTTTTTAAGTAATCATAAAATTAGAGCACAGAAATGAGAATGTTTAAAGCTCAGGGATAATTATATTTGTTATGCTGGCTGCATTGGTATAGAAGTACCATGAAAAATCACAAGTAATACAGTTTTAAACATTCTCCATACATATGAATTAAACTGAAGCAAGACAATTTAACAGACTATTCAGTAAAACATCCTTACAGAAAAGGAATATTCACATCATATTATTATCACAGAGAATAAACTATACACCAGACGCTGAAAATTTTAGTGTTGCCAGTTAATGAAAAAGATAAGAATTAGTGTACCAAATCTTCTACAATTAAGATGAATTAATTTAAAAGTCAGTGATGAAAACTAATGTGATAAACTTGAAATGTAGTGGAAAATAGCTTTTTCTAACCAGAGATTTGCTAAATTAGCATTTTCTGAACATTTAACAAAAGAGCGTCTAAGGAGTTTAAAGATTTATATGTACCACTAAATAAAATGTTGATCTTAGTTTAAGAAGACAAATTACCAATTTTTAAATTCTTAAATGAAGTTTTAGGCATTACACCATATTGGGAGTTAGTGAAAATATAAATAATTCAGAATTTCTGTGTGTAAAAAAAAAATTAATAAGATTTTTTTACTGAGCCTCTAGAAGTGATATCAAGGAAAACAATGAAGTATACAAGTGAGTGGTAATAACAAACACTTATGACATTGGCATATTTTAACTTTACAAATCTAGGAATTCAAAATTCTCTAGATATATCCTAGGTGCTCCAAAACTGCGGGTTTACATTTAGTGTTAGCTCAAATAGTTGTCCCTTACTTTCATCTACTTCCTCAGTGAAATGCCCTGTGTTCACCTGGAAAAGCTGTTTATAGAACTGCATAGAAAAAAAGATTTTTTTGCACAGTTTTCATTTCAGACAGGTCAGTTTCTCAGTCTAGATCTCTGCACAGCTTCACAAATGTCCATGCTAGCACAGAACTGATGCAGGGGCAGGAAGAGGTAGCTGGGGTGGGACACAGATTCACAGGATGAAAGAGACACCAAAAAGTTTATGATGAGCCACAGGCGGAAACCCCTGAAAGCCCCATCAACATTACAAGAAATTAGGGTTGTTAATTAAGGTGTTTAAGTTAGGTACATACACACATGTAGTGTCAGTTTTCCTACCCTTTCCTTCCCAAAGTATACATTTAATGTAGCTAAATAGGATAAAAGTCCTATTAGCAGGAATAAGAATAAAAGATGGTTTTTTTCTTATTATTTAATACAATAATAGAGGCTGTGCCTTTTTCTCCTCTCTCTTTTTCAGCCTGATGGTTCAGCTCATACAAGATGATACAGGTCATCTATATAAAGAACATGTATCATTAAATCAAAGATGTTCTGAAGAACATGTGATTTAATTTAAATTTATTTTAATGAAAACTTATTTTGAAGGCCTTATGACAGAAAATGACAAAATAGAAGGAAAGGCAGACAGGTAAAGCCGGTATTGCAGTGCTTTAGCACCCTTTGGAACCGTGCGTGCCAGGCGACCTTAAACTTACCTCTTTCAGTTCTGAAGCCAAAAATTCTTACCAAGCTCGCTTAATTTTGGGGAATGAGAAGGCCAGATTCTGAGCTCCATTCTAATAATTTGTCACAGGCAGCTATGCTGTTTTTTCATGGTTATTTTTAACCTTCTAACTCGCTGGCCTTCTGGTCTTTCTTTTCACTCTGCTGCTCTCTTCCACCAATGACTTCAGCTGTTATTTGTATGAGGAAATAATGTAAGATTTGATTCATGGATATTAAGGCTTTGATGAGAAAGCCTCTGAGATGAAAAATTAAATTATGATGGTCTAGAAATTCAAGTACTGATAATTAGAATAGCCATTGTTTCTGATCAAGTTTCATATTTAAGAAAAGCTCACAGTCTCTGCTATGTGTTCAAAACTGAGAGAGAGGTAAGTTCTACAGGGGTATCTGGGGAAACTTCTCACATTGGAGTAGTGCGATACAGGAATGCATGTATAGGTAAAGTGTAATTCTGCACACACTTCTATAGAGACAGATAAATGAAAGGTATAGTCCACAAGGCATTCTTGAGGGAAATCATTGTAGTAATTTAAAAGTAATTAGTTGCTGTACTGAGGAAAACTAGAAGCAAGGACTCAAGCCTGAAAGAAGAAAGTAGGTTGTCAGGCTTTCGGAACCAAAATGTCAGCTGAGTTAAATGAACATTTAATGCATTTGTTTCTTTCAGGAGGCCCACAGAACTTCACAAAATCAGAAAAAGAAAGAAAAAAATTCAAAAAAATAATGCCTTTTGCTTTTTTGTCTCTTTTGGGTTTTTTTTTTGGTCTCCTCTTCATTTTGTCCAACATTTATAAGATAGAAGTGACTTTCTGTGTGTTCTGTAATTTATTACCTGATGATATCTTCGTTTCTGTACATCATATGTAAATTTATCGATGTCCTAAAACTAAAAAAATTGTTAAAAAGCAGAAATTTGCCAATGAGGTTTATTTGTCTCTAAAAAAGAATATAATCAACAGATAGTCTAGAAGGTTCTGAACAAGTATCTTCATTTCAAAGATATTGTGGCTAAAAAAAATAAGAAATGCCTCTACTACATTAGAAACAGGGCTCTATTCCTATGCTGTCAAAAATCGCTTTCTGCTTGAACTGAAAATTTATAAAATGGGAGGCTGCTACTTGCCTACCTCCTCAAATGAATACGTAGAAAAAATAAACCTTAATCAGAGAAATAAAACGTTTAGCAAAGCTATAAGCAGGAAAAAGTAATGATTTATAACAGAAATTACTATATCACCTTGATTACCTACCATTTGCTAAAGTGAAAACTATGGAGGTTCGTAAATAATTGAGGTTAATAAACTGTCTTCCTCCTCTTCCCCCAACATGTGCTGAATTAAAGTATACATTAGAAGCAACAAATTGTTTAGAAAGTTAAAAACAGCAATCATAACTTGTTTGTATAGGACAGATTTTTCATTTTAACACCTTCCTCTGCAAAGCCTTAAAATTATTAGCATGGGATTATGGTGGATTAAGTGACTGTTCAGGGTAAGACTGGCAGAATTAGGTCCTAAGAGATTTCTTGTGCTATGTTGTGATCCCTGAAGAGAAGGGGTAGGATTTACACTACTAAAATCATTAAAGCTACACAGGATTTATCATTTAATACATTATTTAAGAAACATTCCCACATCAGCATGGGGACAGACAAGACAACTTAGAACTACATATTTTTCTCATGTCTAATTCATTTGACACTTTCAACTTGATCCTTGTCAAAGGTATTGCTGTTTAATTTTATTTTTAAATCTAAGAAAGTATAATTATTTCCATTACTGGTATATATTAAAATTATCAGCTCATATAATAAACCCATTTACAGTCAGGTTGGAGTTTTTTGGTTGCTTGTTTTCATTTGTGTTTTTTGGGGGGAATTGTTGGGGTGGAGGAGAGATGGGAGAGTATAAAACCACAGACCATGTGGTGGGAAAAAGTAGAAACTGGAAAATTATACTGTGATTTATTTCATGAAAAGAAAATATAACTCCTCGTCGTACACTGAAAAGGAGACATTTGAGACACTGAACGAAGTGAATTTCCTTAATACATCACATCATTAGAGAAATACCAAATGAAATAATTTGATAACCCATACACTGTAAATATTTTCAGTTTTCAGTGAATTTCATTTCCTTTTATCTTATGTGCTTCTGCAGTACACAGTTTCTTACTGAAATATTATAGTATTCAAAAATTATCCAAAAAGTTTTCTGTAAGATTTTTAGGAGAACAAGTAAAGCATTGTATGTCTGCATCAAAAGCACTGTAGGGACCTTTGAAACCATAAATGCTCCACCAAATTGTGGTTCTGACTTCATTCATATTTCTTCATGATTATAGTTAAAAGACAGCAAAAAATATACCTTGTAACCTGAGATATCTGCAAACAGCAAGTTTACGAACCTAGGTGACCTAAAATTCCCTTATTCTTGTCTTCTCTTACTTACCTTTCCTTTATGTTACTGCTTTTGTTTGCTTTGTTTTGGGGTTTGTGTTGTCGCTGCTTAAATTAGTCTATTAGTATTTGGGACTTCATTATGGTTTTTTTTGTCTCTGGTTACATCTGATACAATCTATAAAACCGTGCATAATCTATAACAACACTAAACCACATTTAATTGTGCGATGGTGTTGAAGGACAGCATTTCTGGAACAACTGTAAGCTGGAGAGCGTTATTTATGGAGTTCAGTGGTGTGACTGAAAAAGTGGAATCTGCCTGTGAGAAGCGAGAAGGCTGGCATGTTTAAGGGCAGATGTTTCTTCTACAAATAAAATATAAATGAAGAAGCACAAAAATGCCTAATTAGGAAAAGTTAACAGCAACACTTTTGCTTTTACTTCAATTTCCTTTATTCACCTTGGTCCAGCTCTGTTCCACAAAATCACAATAATTATACCTAACTGAAGGAGATTTGTATAATACAGATATAAAACATGATGTATGAAATAATTTCCTCTTGCGCAAGAAGAAAATGTTCAGAAAACCCAAGAGTTACTACATCATCCAGCTAGTAATATAGGTAAAATATTGCCTATAATCACAAGTGTATGCCACCTGGTATGTGTTCAGAATCACTGTTACTGCATGCAAATCAGTCGTTATCATATAAACACACTCTTGAGCACGCAATTTCCTCATCTGCATGGACAAACTGGGGTCTCAAACATACAAAGCAATTTCTTTTTCAAAATGCAAATTGGATTCTCACACCTGCTTGAATCTCTGACCTTCTTTATCTACCTATTCCTTTCTTTTTATAGCCTTTGCATTTATTAATTTTATTCTAACACTCACTATTTATACTCTTTCTGCAGCTCTCTGTTTCTGCTTTTCATTTGTTCTCTGCTTATTTCTCTTACTTATTTATTTTTTAAGAGCTCTGCCATGCCACGTAGCTTCTACTGGTTGTGCTTCCTACTTTCTGTTAAACATTGCTTGAGGCAAGTGGGATATCATGTGACTATGACATATTTCAGAGGTACTAGCCAGATCCCAGGCTATAGGATTTCTTTCCCCAGGACTTATTCTGCCTCCTCCTGATCTTCAAGGCATGTGATTCTCTCATCTTCTCCTGAGCTCTACTTCTTCCCAGAAGCCTACTCTTCTTCTCCAAAATATGTGCTTCTCCATGACCTGCCCAATAGAAAATACTGACATTTTTCAGCTCTGTTTACCAGTACAGAGCTGCTCAAACGGGGTAGACACAAAGGCAAGGTCTTTGTTCAAGCTGTTCTACTCAAGGAATTGAGAAGGAAGAATAGCCTGGATCAAAGACCTGGTAGAGGTATTACGAAACCCATACAGGGCTGAGAAGCTGTGATCATAGTAGCATCAACCAGTCACCCATCCTCCCATGTATTTAGCTGCTTATGCAGAAGGTGTGTCTTTTTTTGGACTGCAAAGACTTTGTCCTCCTTGCCTTGGCCAAAGTCATCAAAATAGGCACAGGATTATTGCTACCTTAATCTATATCCATCTTGTCCCTATAAGCATGAACACATTATGCCTATATATATCGTAGCCCTGACTGCAACAGTTAACGGGTTGCCACAGCAATAAAAGAGGGGTTTTCATTAAGGTTAATTAGTCTAATTCTGAGGGAGCAATACAAAGAAGAGCTCATATTTATTCCACTGACATATATGTATTTACCCAGAAAAAAAGCTGTTGATCTGTTTGCAGTCTATTATTATGCTTTTTCTTTTGAAATTAAGTTAAAGAAACTGTACTTAAAATACTTCTGCATAGGTTAATGAAGTACAAACAAATGCAAAGTGGGCTAAATTGTACTTTAACATATTACTATTTCAGTAATAAAATTGAAATCCTGGCAAGAGGAAGGATGAGTAAAAGCAAGAATTATTTTGGAGAAATTATACAGAAACTGAGGAGAAAAGTCAATTTTAAAACCTGTGAGGAGAGTCCCTAAGCAGATGTGAATTGCCTATATCTTATATGTACCTTTTTCTACATACCTATGTCTTTGTGTCACTCTGATCATCAGTGTCCCTTGGACTGTACTTTGAGATATGTAGACAGAAACAGTAATGAAGTATTACTGGGAGGAATGCTTTGAACCAGTCCTGTGATCAACCATATATATCACAACAAGCTCAAATCATCTGCCAGCAATGAGGTTTCCCAGACCTAGTGCTTTCAGGAATAGAGACATGGAAAAATTAAAGGAAATTGGTTCTGTTTTTACCTCCAAGACGGATTAATAAGATATCCAAAATCTCCCACCCAGTATCAGACAGATTTGCATCTTTATGGCTCATTTCCCTTCATCGTCCTTTCCTTCTCCCACTCAGACACCTTAGTGGACACACAGTTCCGTCCAGAACTATACTGACACTGTTCTCATTTTTCTTTTCTTTCTAATTTTAGTTTTATTTGCCTTTAGAGTACCTATTTTGAATCAGTACAGATTGATTAATAAAAAAACGTGCCTTCCAGAAACCAGAAAAAAACCAGCAAATTATCTGTGAGAGAAAAGCAGTCAGAGTAGTTAGGACAAAACTAGGGTTAGAAACAACTGCCAATGTGTAATTAGCATGTACCACATTCTAGAATCCAAACAGGTTATTAACTCTGTAACTTAATAAATTAATATAATTCTGAAGTACTAAGCATGGATAGTGATGGGATAGGATAGCCTTTTGTATTTAGGCATTGAGAATACAAATCGCTGCCTCCCTCTTGTGTAGCTTCACCCTTGTCCAAACTAAAAGATCAGTCAAATTTTAATAATATGTCATCCAGGGTGATGTAAATGCATGTCTTATGTCAAAATAATCTTTCCTACCATGACAATATACCTTAAGTTAGGCAAGTTACCATCTATAAAAAGTTTTTTTTCTTATGTCCCATAAAGGCAAGAAGTACAGACATACGTGTTGTGGTATTCTGACCAAGCAAGCAGATGTAAAGATTTCTAAGAAATCTCATTATATAGAATAACAATTTACTTACGGTCAAAACATACAAGAAGCTTAATAATTTGGAAAAATAATTGACAGGAAACAATATAACAAACATCATCATTTAGCAAAGGTGTTGCTGCAGTTTACAAAAGCAATAAGTTCATAGCCTTGGCATGCAGTCCTTGGTCTGCTACCTTCACAAATGTCTTAGGAATTCCTTTAAAGGATTTTCATCATGAATAAACTTGTAATGAAATTGTTCACACTGCTGTAGTTAATGTTGCATCAGCAGTTTTACTGTAACCCTTGGTTTCATGGGTTCATAACTCCATAGTAAACGTGCTTCAGACTGAAGCTTGGCATACCAAAGAGTAGTATCTTGTATGGAGTACACTCTCATCTCTGTTGAGATGCCATATCACAATACACTAGTCATTGCATTCTCAACTAGTTTTACACTGCAGTCCCCAAAGAAATAAGGGGCTTCACTATCACAAACTGGCTTATTTTAGTTTATTTATTGTATAAGAGCTAAGAATGTTTTAAGCACCTCACAAATGTTGAAGAAGGGTTGTTGCTTAGAGTAATTCTTAATTTCAGGCTGCTTTTAAGTTTCCATTTGACGTATAGCATTAAACTAACTGTTCAAAAAACACCCAAAAGAAAGGCCACAAGACTTTCTTTCTGATAGCAATACAGACAAAAAAAAGTTGTAAAATACAAAGTTAAAAGCACGTTGGCACGATAAATGTCATATTTCTAAAGTGAATGTCATTTCCTTTGCTACTAATAACATTAGATTTATAAGACTGAGAAAGGAAATGGTAACTTAATTTTCATCATTTGTGTTGTCTGTTGGCAAAGGTCAGTGTCTTCACAGCGCCGTCTCTACCTGCATCTGACAGTATGTGAATCAGCACACAACCAACTCCACCAAAAGAAACAACAAAAAATATTATTAAAAAATACCTAATGACACAATTTATGAGTGATAGGAGAGATGCAGTTTTGTGAAGCATTGAGCTTTGGAGTGATACTAAGCAAGCATACTAAGTACAGGGCATATATCCACAAGGAACCAGCAGAGTTATACATTTAGTATAACAAAATAAGGCAAATTGCCACATTTTCCATCTCAGCAGAGCTACTACAGTAAAAGAGCCACTACAGCAAAAGAACCAGTCCTTTTTCCTACAGCAGCTGGAGGTCTCGAGACAGTTTAGAAATCCTGGATTAATGATTACTAATTCACCCTAGACTGTCATCTTCTCTGGTTCCAATAAATGCATTTGGAGCTGAAAGAAATCTTATTGCTACCTGGCTACTTATCTTTACTAGTGTTATAGCATGTAGATGATACTAACTTAATACAAAGAAAATAGTTCACTTTGTTGTTCAGTGCTTAAGTAGTAACCCTGAAGAGAGCAACCAAAATCTATTACAACAACCAGTAAATGCGTATTGTGCCTCAGATCATTGTCCAGAAGTGTCAAGCTACTACAATATTAAATATTCCTTTCTCCACTGAAGAGTTAAGGCAGTCACTCCAAGAAGCAGTAAAGATGACAGCACGACAAGAGAGTTGTGAGAGCTCTTGGCAGCAGGCGCACTTGACTACAAAATGGAAAGAATGAATATAGAGAGACCAGTGCTGCTGGAGTGCAGCGAAAGGGCGTAAGCAAGGCACAGACACATCAAAGTTGTTTACAAATTGTTTCCAAAGCATAGCTGGATCCAGCCAAAGGCAGAGGCACCAGAACAGAGAAAATCCTAATATAAGAATACAGAAGATAAAGCACTGCCCTAAGCAGGTGACAAGCTAAAAGTCTTGTGCTCCCTGTAGTTTCTTGACTTTTCTACAGAGCGCTAATGCTTCTAGTAATAAATATGTCTACTACAGAACACTGTTGGAGAGCATGGGCATTTCAGTTCAGTTGAACAGACCCTTAGATTAATATACTTAATATGTGATCAGATTTTTAGAACTCTATTGAATGTTATCAGACTTCTTACAATAATATACAGAAAATTGGTGAGCTAGAAAAGGTTTTGAGAACAGCAATACAGGTGGAATCACATCAACAAATCTAAACAGTTTCATGAAGAAACACTGAAATTCCAAAGGAAAAAAATATATATTTAAGTAGATGAGCTTTTTTCTTAGAGGTGACTAGAAAATATTCAGCATAAAGAAACAAGATTTCCATTTCCATGTTAGTTGTTGGCTAGAGTTAAAAACGACAGTGCTTCACTTCACAATAGACCGAGCAAAGCCATAATCTCCGTTCTCCTCATATTCATCACACAAAAACTAGTCAGCTTCTTGTGGGTTACAGGTGACTGAAGCTATTCTGACACATAACAACCCTATAGACTTGCTCAGAAGGGATGAGGAGCTTCATGCCTTTATTCATTTGACAGGATCATTGAGAAATTCTGTGATCAGTCCCAAGGAGGTGGGGCTGGAGGACTTCCGTTAAGTGCTTGCGTGTTAAAGAGCACCTTAGTCAATACCTCACTTTAAAACAGAAAGCTCGAGGAAGGTGCAAAGACTTCGACTTAGAACACTATCCTCAGAGCAATGGTTTATGAAAGAGTAAGTTGAGTCCATCCAGAAAAAGACATCATAGCAAACCTTTGCAAATACAATAAAAATAAAGCCTTTATCCAAAAAATCCACTCTGATTCTAAACACAGAGTCCAATTGCTGGTTACAGAGCAACAGCTAAAGAAAACTGACTACAGTGTAAATGATACTTATAAATGTTCTTTTTCTCCTAATCTCATAGTATGAAGTCTGAGATTTTGCTTTTAGACAGAACTTTCAATAGGAAAGAAATTTCTAAATAAAAAAATAATATACTGCTGCTTTGCAAAATAATACAAAAAGTTTTCTGGACATTAGAAATTCATCATGTCTATGTAAGTAAAGGAACAATTTCACTACAGGCTAAGTTTTGCATTCAGCAAAAACTAAGTTCAAAAATACATGAAAGTAAATTAAATCCTATAGAAAAATAAACATATTTTAAAATATTATTCCTTTCATAGTTCAATTAATTCGTTACTCACAGAAGGCATGTTTTTTTTCACTGTCTCCATTAGGCATCCTAACTCTTAAGTACTAGAGAGATGTTTTCTTTGATGTTTTTCTTTGTTTTAGATAGTAATAGTCCGCAGGTAAATCACAGGTCAAGTCTGCAGGAGCTGCTCAGAAGTTCTTCTACACTTGTAAAATTAATGCCTAGTGTGTTCTTGCAAAGAAGCAAAGACTATTTTTCCTGTTTAAGTTAGAATTCTCTTTTTCAAGCAATCATATGAGCCCTTGGAGTTCTGAGCACAGACTGGCATTGTCCAAGATAAGAAATCGAACAGACTGGATTTGGTTTATTAGGTTCTTGTAATAGTCATACATACTGGAACAGACAGAATGTATACATCTTTAGACTGTGAAATTAGTAATGAAAAATTATAGTAAAAGTATGAAGAAAATGATGTGCAGTAATTATTACTCTACATGAAACAGTCTCAAGAAATTAATAATTTTCCATCTGTTTACTTATGTTCTTAGAATTTTCCTCATGACTGTACTAGAGATTCGGCTCTCCAGTGTTGCTAAGAAAATTTACATAAACAGTGAGTTCTCAAATGACTTCTCAGATGTTAGTAATGAAAACTTGGCAAGCATGCCCACTATCATAGTTTAGTAAAATAAATACAAACATAGTTGTTTTTTAAAAAAGGAAGACTGAAATGTCATGTGTATAGTTATGTAATGCACTGCATGCAAGGTATTAGAGTCATTATTTTTAAAAAACAAGAATTGTTTTTGGCCAAAAAGCATAGGTTATTATTAGCTGTATCGTCTTCACTGACCCAGTAGACAGTGCATTAAAATCGGGTAGTTTTCACCAACATCAACTCCTTTGACAAACAACGCCTCCCTCCCAAAACAGTCATATATATCGCTAACCTCATCATACGTTTGGAAGTCCAAATCTCCCAAGTCTTTTCTAAAAATGCATTTCCATGTTATATATCTATAACCTGTGTTTATCAGTCAAACTCAGCCTTTTTACAGGTTAAACTTTCATTAGATTCCTTTGGTTCATCAGAAATTAAAACATATTATTTCCAGTGCTTTCTATTATTTCGCTGTACAGTACCTGTTAATTCACAAAAAAATCTTCCAAAATAAATTAGATTCCTTTCCTGAAAAGGAAATATTGTTTAGGCACATAATTGTCTCTGAGGAAATAGTCTGTAAGAATCCTAATTTCCATGAAGAAAATAAAAAACTTGGGCATTTAGGGATCAGGAGAAGTTTGGTTAAAATGCCTAAGTTAGTTTTTGAAAATCCAGTTTATTTTTGAGGCTGGATTTTCATGTGAATATATTAAGATATGTTTTAGTTTTCTTTGTGTTCTAGAATCTCTTTCTTGTCATCACAGAAAAATAGCTACATATGGAGAAAAATTCATCCTGGTTTTCTTAAGTACGTAACTTTTGATCAAGAAAACTTTATTTGGAATTATCCAATTTTCCTGATAGAATATAAAGTGAATAAAGATTAGATTTAGGAAATAACTTTTAAAGTGAGACACATACCACTTTATATCACTTATATTAAATGTTTGAACTTGTATTGAATAAGAAAAAAATTTGTACAATTTTCATACTTGAATGGAAGATTAATTATACATAAGCTGGCTAATACTAAAATTTGGAGCATATATTTCAGTTATATATTTGGAAAAAAGATTAATAAAACAGTTGGCAAATGAAAAAAATCAAATTTATCTCTGAGCATAAATACTTTGGACTGTTTATAGTGTGATGCATTGCAACTTTGGATGTTATTTCTGCAACACAGGGAAAAGGTCTTTCTCTATATTGTAGGTATTCATAAGGGCATACTATCTTCAAGCGTCAACTCCTCTGGCTACATAGAGTTGAACTTAAGAGTGATATAACACACAGCCTTATTTACTGAGTAGGCAAAATAAAAATTGCAAGAAAATTATTTTTTCCCTGTAGACAAAGACATAGCATAACTTTAGATAAGATCTTAATTCACTCTTTAATAACTCATGCTTCATTATTAATACAAAAAAAAAATGTGCAATGAGAATGCGTTGATATGAGAATTTTTCTTGTGGGACAAGTAGCTTTACAAACTAAGTAGCAGATAAAAAAACCTGATTAGAAATATCATTGGATTGGATTTTAGAGATTAAATGTGTAGTATTTAAAACTAATGTGTAAAGGAATAAATATCTGTCAATGTATATGTGGTGGGTTGACCTCAGCCAACAGCCAAGCACTGTCCTAGCCTCTCTCTCACTCCCCTCTCTCACGGGATAGAAAGAAAATAGAAGGAAGGCTCAGGGTTCAAGACAATGACAATATAGAACACTGATTTCTTTGAACACAGTGTCTGGACAAGTCTACATGAGTATCTAGCCAGTAATCCCATTTTTTTTGTTATTTCAGGTTTAGGCAACCCAATCATTATTGACAGAAGTGACAGCAACTAAAAAGTGGAAAAGCCATCTGTGAGACTAATATAGTACAGAGGCAAATAGTAAGCTATTTGACAGCCAGAAAATTCTGTTCTAGGAAGGATTTATTTTTATTTTATTCAGAAATATTTCTTTTACATGAAAAGTAGATTTTCAAACATGTTTACATTATTTTGGTTTCTTTGCAAGTTAATGGTGCTTTAAGGGCTTGGTAAAAATTAAAAAATATGTAACCAGTTTATTCAAAGACAAGGATTTAAAGAAGAATCCTGACAGATATTAAGAAGCAAATAGAAAACTCTCTATAGTAGAATCTGAGACAATTATTGTACCAGTGATTAAATAACCTGCTCATTTACCCTTTTAAAGGATAAACAGAAAGAAAAGAATTTTACAAGCTGAACACTCTGAGGTATTACATGTAGCGTATTAAGTCAAGATCTCCCATTTCAGACTCAAAAATGCTCTATGGCAAATGCTCCATCTCATTCATATTTAAATTATATGGGTTCATAACAACCTCAGAAAAATCAGAATTAAGGCTTTTTTTAATGTTTGCAAAATACAGGTTATATCAGGGCCCTTAAATTTACTAAGTCCCTACCAGGACAAAGGAGGTGACCTTCCCCCTGTACTCGGCACTGGTGAGGCTGCACCTCAAGTACTGTGTTTAGTTTTGGACCCCTCACTGCAAGAAAGACATTGAGGTGCTGCAGCATTTCCAGAGAAGGGCAACGAAGCTGGTGAAGGGTCTACAGCTCATATCTTATGAGGAGTGTCTGAGGGAACTGGGGTTGTTTAGACTGGAGAGAAGGAGACTGAAGGGAGACCTTATTGCTCTCTACAACTACCTGAAAGGAGGTTGTAGAGAGGTGGGAGTTGGTCTCTTCTCCCAAGTAACAGAGTCACAGAATCGCACAATGACAGAATCACACGGGTTGGAAGGGACCTGTGGAGATCATCTAGTCCAACCACCCTGCCAGAGCAGGGATACCTAGAGCAGGTTGCACAGGACAGCGTCCAGGCAGGTTTGGAATGCCTCCAGAGTCGGACACTCCACCACCTCTCTGGGCATCCTGTTCCAGGGCTCTGCCACCCTCCAGGTCAAGTAGTTCTCCTCATGTTTAGATGGAACTTCCTATGGCCAAGTTTGTGCCTGTTACCTCTTGTCCTACCACTGGGCACCACTGAAAAAAGACTGGTGCCATCCTCCCGGCACCCTCCCTTTAAGTATTTATAGGCATTGATGAGATTCCCTCTGAGCCTTCTCTTCTCCAGACTAGAAAAACCCAAGTCCCTCAGCCTTTCCTCTTAAGAAAGATGTTCCAGTCCCCTAATCATCTTTGTAGCTCTTTGTTGTACCCTCTCCAGCAGTTCCCTGTCTTTCTTGAACCAGGGAGCCCAGAACTGGACACAGGACTCCAGGTGCAGCCTCACCAGGGCAGAATAGAGGGAGAGGATAACCTCCCGCGACCTGCTTGCCACACATCTCTCGATGCACCCCAGGATGCTATTGGCCTTCTTGGCCACAAGGGCACATTGCTGCCTCATGGTCATCCTGTTATCCAGCAGGACTCCCAGGTCCCTTTCCACAGAGCTGCTTTCCAGCAGGGCAGCCCCTAACCTGTACTGGTGCATGGGGTTATTCCTCCCCAGGTTCAGGACCCTACACTTGCCCTTCTTGAACTTCATAAGGTTTCTCTCTGCCCAACTCTCCAACCTGTCCAGGTCACGCTGAATGGCAGCACAGCCTTCCGGTGTGTCAGCCACCCCCTCTAGAGATCATCTAGTCCAACTCCCCTGCTGACACAGGAATGCCTAGAGCACATTACTCAGTACTTCCCATTGGCAGGCAGGTGTTCAGCCATTTCCAGGAAAGTAGGGCTCCATCTTGTGTAACAATTACTTGGGAAGACAAATGCCGTTAACTCCGAACATGTGACCTTCCTCCTTCTGCCCCTCCTCTGAGCTTTTATCACTCAGGACAACATTGTATGGTATGGGATATCCCTCCAGTCAGTTGCGGTCAGCTGTCCCAGCTATATTCCCTCCCAGCCTCTCGTGCACTCCCAGCCTACTTGCTGGTGGGGCAGGGTGAGAAGCAGAAAAGGTCTTGATGCAGTGCAAGTGCTGCTCAGCAACAGCTGCAACATGGGTGTGCTATGAACATTGTTTTGGTCACAAGTACAAAAGCTAGCACTATACAAGCTACTATGAAGAAAATTAATTTTATCCTAGCCAAAACCAGTACAACAGACAACTTTTTTATTCTGGTCAGGGGAGAGAAATGTTAGAGGGAAATATGTAGTTCTAGTTTGATCCCTCAGTAGCATAGGTCTTACTGACATCCTTAGCGGAGCAAGATAAAGATCATCAGAAGCACAGCTTCCTGCACTTCAGATGTAAGATGCAATTCTTTGACCTTGGTTCGTAGTGAATTAAAAATTCCAGTGCATACATGCTTCTTCCATGAGCAGAGAAGAAGAAGACAAATATAGAATCATAGAAACATAGAACCATAGAACCATTTACGTTGGAAAAGACCTTTAAGATCATCAAGTCCAACAGTTAATGTAGTGCTTCCAAGTCCACCACTACATCATGTCCCTAAGCGCCACATCTACCTGTCTTTTAAATACCTCCGGGGACAGTGATTCGACCACTTCCCTGAGCAGCCTGTTCCAATACTTGATAACTCTTTCCGTGAAGCCATTTTTCCTAATATCCATCCTAAACCTCCCCTGGCATAACCTGAGGCCATTTCCTCTTGTCCTATGGCTTGTTACTTGGGAGAAGAGACCAAGCCCCACCTCTCTACAACATCCTTTCAAGTAGTTCTAGAAAGCAGAAAGGTCTCCTTTTCAGCCTCCTTTTCTCCAGGTTAAACAGTCCCAACTCTCTCAGCCACTCCTCATAAGACTTGTGCTCTGGATGCCTCACCAGCTTCATTGTCCTTCTCTGTACATGCTCCAGCACCTCAATGTCTTTCTTATAGTGAGGGGCCCAAAACTGAACACAGTATTCGAGGTGGGGCCTCACCAGTGCCAAGTCCAAGGGGATGATCACTTCCCCTAGTTCTGCTGGCCACACTATTTCTGATACAAGCCAGGATGCTGTTGGCCGTCTTGGCCACCTGGGCACACTGCTGGCTCATATTCAGCTGGCTGTCGACCAACACCCCCAGGTCCTTTTCTGCCAGGCAGCTTTCCAGCCACTCTTCCCCAAGCCCCCAGCGCTGCACGGGGTTGTTGTGACCCAAGTGCAGGACCTGTCACTTGGCCTTGTTGAACCTCATACCATTGGCCTCGGCCCATTGATCCAGGGCCCATTGATGCAGATCAACAGTCCCACCCAACTTGGTTTTCATCTGCAAACTTACTGAGGGTGCGCTCGATCCCCTCATCCAGGTCATGGACAGCGGGATTGAGTGCACCTTCAAGCAAGTTTGCCCATGACACCATGCTGTGTGCCATGGCTCACACACCAGAGAAGAGGAATGCCGTCCAGAGGGACCTGGACAGGCTTGAGAGGTGGGACTATGCAAACCGCATGAAGTTCAACAAGGCCAAGTGCAAGGTCCTGCACCTGGATCAGGATAATGCAAAGCACAATACAGGCTGGGCGGAGGATGGATTGAGA
>VYXH01003489.1:85690-116986 GCA_013397275.1 Burhinus bistriatus
TGGCAGGGGGTTTGAAACTAGATGATCTTTAAGGTCCCTTCCAACCTAAACCATTCTATGGTTCTATGATTCTGTGATCGTTGATAAAGATAACAAACAGAACTAGCCCCAGTACCGAGCCCTGGGGAACACCACTTTTGACTGGCCGCCGACTGGACTTCACTCCATTCACCACAACTCTTTGGGCCCAGCCATCCAGCCAGTTTTTTACCCAGCAAACAGTCTGCCCATCCAAGCCATCAGCAGCCCGTTTCTCCAGGAGAATGTTGTGGGAAACAGTGTCAAAGGATTTACTAAAGTCCAGGTAAACAACATCCACAGCCTTTCCCTCGTCCACTAAACGGGTCACCTTGCCATAGAAGGAGATCAGGTTTTTCAAGCAGGACCTGCCTTTCACGAGCCCCTGCTGACTGGGCCTGATCACCTGGTTGTCCTGTACGTGCCATGTGATGGCACTCATGATGATCTGCTCCACAATCTTCCCAAGCATCGAGATCAGACTGACAGGCCTGTATGATGCAACAGACTTATGCTGCTTAAGGTAACTAGTGACCCTGTGGTGATAACCACAATACAGAAACTTTTGTAGAACACAAAATCATAGCAAGTTCTCCTTTCAATAATCAGCTAGTAGAACAGAATTATTTTTTATCTATTTTTAGTATCAGTTTCCTCTTATATAGCTTCTTCAGACACTGTGCATTCCTAGATGATCAAAACTAACCCACGTAATTTTTAAAGTACAGAAAAAGCAACTCTCATTTTCAGTCTTTGACTGCCTTCCCTTACAAACTACATTCCTGTTCAGTGTGGGTCTATTTTGCTTTAAAAAATAAGGTATTGTCTTATTTTTATTTTAAGGTATTGTCTTATTTTTATTATAAGGCATCATACCAATTATTTCTCTTTGTTTAACTAAACGAAAAAGAAGAGTGGATGTAGTTAGTCAGTGTATGCTATTGTATATATGCTGCAAAAACACTACTATAAATAGGACATAAATTTCAATGTGAAGAATAAAATAATTCCAATAAATACAGTTTATTCAATTAAATCTTTACTGGTTTATTTATTTATATTTTTATTGGGCCTTATAATTAAAGAATCAAAACCTGGTAGTTGGAATGAATTTAGTGGAGAAATCAATATTTTATATTAATGTGTTAAAAAATTTCATTTGATTCCTTTCTATACAAATAAGTGCACTCAGACCAAACAAGCTAACTATGGTCATTTTCCATACTGTATGGCTCACAGCCAAATATGCTACTAATAAAAAAAAGTACAAGAACTGGTCATTTTTACAAAAACAGAGTCAGACCTCTGACTGTTTTTTCACTCTTCATTACCTCAGAAAAGTGTGAAGAGAAAGGAGCAGTGATCCATTTGCTGTTTCTCTGGTTCTTGAACTCTTGGCAGAAACCTGTTATTTTGTTTATACAGATTGAGAGAAGGAAAAGAGCAGATGCGTGTGTTCTATAGTCACTGAATTCATCAATACGATGAATATAACTTAACTTTTTAAATGAATATTTACTGAAGGTGGAGGTGGTTTCTTTGGCTTAAGAATGGGGCTTGTTGCCCACATACGAATGCATGGTAATACCACAGTAGGTAATATCCCCTTCCTCCTTTCTTGCCCTGACTCTCACTCCTTTTAAAAGAAAACTTGGGAATGGGAATAAATACTGTAAGAGTTATGACGAGGACTATATTTCTCTATGATCCCAAAGTCTGAAATCTATTGAAAAGATGAGGGTAGCTAAAGTTGAGTCATCTGTCTCAATTTATCACAGTTTCTGGATATTTGCTGCCCTATTAAAGAGCTCCATGAGTCATAGAGTGATAGAATCTTAGAATTGTCTAGGTTGGAAGAGAATTTTAAGACCATCAAGTCCAACCATTAACCTAATACTGCCAAAACCACCACTAAACCATATCTCTAAGCACCACATCTACCTGTCCTTTAAATACCTCCAGGGATTGTGATTCAACCACTTCCCTCGGCAGCCTGTTCCAATGCTTGATAACCCCCTTGGTAAAGAATTTTTCCCAAATATCGATCCTGAACCTCCCCTGGCATAACTTGAGGCCATTTCCTCTTGTCCTATGGCTTGTTACTTGGGAGAAGAGACCAAGCCCCACCTTGCCACAACCTCCTTTCAAGTAGTTCTAGAAAGTGGAAAGATGTCCCCTCAGCCTCCTTTTCTCCAGGTTAAACAGTCCCAACTCTCTCAGCCACTCCTCATAAGACTTGTGCTCTGGATGCCTCACCAGCTTCATTGTCCTTCTCTGTACACGCTCCAGCACCTCAATGTCTTTCTTGCAGTGAGGGGCCCAAAACTGAACACAGTATTCGAGGTGGGGCCTCACCAGTGCCAAGTCCAAGGGGATGATCACTTCCCCTAGTCCTGCTGGCCACACTACTTCTGATACAAGCCAGGATGCTGTTGGCCGTCTTGGCCACCTGGGCACACTGCTGGCTCATATTCAGCTGGCTGTCGACCAACACCCCCAGGTAATCCCCACTGGATTACATGAAAATGTCCTTTAATATATTTTTAACATTGTTTATAGTTGTTGAGAAAATTTGGAAAATTTAACAGCTTAAAACAATAAAAGCGGAATAAAAAGAAACAAAATGCATTAAAATACTCAGGAGGAAATTCATACCGATTAGAAATTTGATTTTTGAGCTGTTAATTTTTGCAATGGATATTCAGTGAAATCTTGTTAAAGCAGCACGAGGGACTCCCTGTTCAAAACACGACAGCAGTGTGATTCTGTCCAAAGCAAAGGAGAGCTGGTAGCTGGCTTCAGATAGATGCGTGAAACTGAAATGTTGTGTACTAAGAATAGTCAAAGACGACAGTAGGAAAGCAAAGGATATGGTGAGAAAAAATACTGCTAATATACTCTAGAAAAAGAACCAGTGGATAGAGTACTTTTAAGACAGACGTTCTGCATTCTGAACAAAACAAACAAATCTGTGATTTACTTAGTATACTCAGGAAAACAATGAGATGTGTACTTCCATTAATCAAAAAAAAAAAAAAAATCAGTTGATTTCAGTATCAGTTTATCTTCCTTAAGAAAATGAGCTAACACAAACCTGAAGACTCACTAAATACTTAGGTCACAGTGAGAAATCAAGCACAGATAACATGATGAAAATTGACATGTCAAAGACTGCAAGACAAATTTTCCAGTTTTCCATGGTAAGAAAAAAAAAAAATTCATATTAAAAGCAAAACTAGATAACTGGAGAAAACTTTTTTTTCATATTTTAATATGGGAATAACCTTTCTCAAAACTGAGGATCACATGACCAACTAATTGCTAAATCTGCTAGTATACTAAATATATTGTCCAATCACTTCATTGACATTTACAATTTTTAATCTTGCTTTAGCTGATTCCTGGATTACAAAGATTGGATAAAATCTAAGTACTTGTTAATAGGATATCTTTCAATGAAAAGAAAATTTGCAAGAAAAAAGACATTCTTGGTGAAAATTGAATCCTTTGTAAACCAATAGTAAAAAAAATGAGGACCACAGTCTGAAAAAACAGTATGTTTCCCTACATAATGCCATGAGATACTGACCATTCACAACCTTAATAAAATATGCTATATGGCCCCTTCTCTTTGCAGCATTCTTATATTGATGTCTTGTAAAACTCTTCTTCAGCAAGTATAATATGCTAATACTTCAGTAGGCGTCCTGTACATAAACTATTGGTTTAGTTGTAAAATGTCTCACTATTGTGGATATTCTTAATTAAAAGGTTGAAAAAAAGAATGTGCAGAAAAACTATTCATTTTCATTATTCTTTGCCTTTGGGAACTGTGATTGATACAGTCATTTGTTTAAAAACAGACCACTTGGATGTTAAAGAGGTTGCAATGACAATCTGCTTCGTATTCCCACTTTTATATTACCTTTCATGAGGTAATAGGTATACATTGGAATAAGAAACAAAAAAGGTTTGATAAAAGAGGGTAATTTTTTTTTTATTAATTTTACCCACTTTAACCCCACCACTTTTGTCTTCAGATGCTCTACTTTCAATCCCAATTTTGACTTCTTTTATTTCCCAATGACTTTTAAAAATTATGACGATTAGAATATGTGAGAGGAAACACTCCCACTCAAATTGCAAAATGAACTAAAAGTACATGCATATTCTCTTGTTTTCTGCTTTGTGTCTCTGTTGTAATTTAATAAAATATTAGTGTGTATTGGGTTTGCATGACGAGGTTTTGGTAGCAGCAGGGCTACAAGGGTGACTTCTGTGAGAAACTGCTAGAAGCCTCCCCCATGTCTGACAGAACAAATACCACCCAGCTCCAAGATGGACCCACTGCTGGCCAAGGCCAAGCTCATCAGCAATGGTGGTAGCACTTCTGGGATAACATATTTAAGATAGGAAAACAGTGCTGCACAACAGCAGCCAGAGAGAGGAGTGAGAATGTGTGAGAGAAACAACTCTGCAGATACCAAGGCGAGTGAAGAAGGAGGGGGAGGAGGTGCTCCAGGCACTGGAGCAGAGATTCCCCTGCAGCCCATGCTGAAGACCGCGTCCAGTCAGGCTGTCCCCCTGCAGCCCATGGAGGTTAATGATGGAGCAGATAACCACCAGCAGCCCCAGGAGGACTCTATGCTGGAGCAGGTGAATGTGCGCAAAGGAGGCTGTAAGTCTGTGGAGGGCCCATGCTAGAGCAGGCTCCTGGCAGGACCTGTAGACCCATGGAGAGAGGAGCCCACACTGGAGCAGGTTTGCTGGCAGGACTTGTGACCCCATGGGAGACCCACGCTGGAGCAGCCTGTTCCTGAAGGACTGCACCCTATGGAAAGGGCCCACACTGGAGCAGTTCATGAAGAACAGCAGTCTGTGGGAAGGACCCACGTTGGAGAAGTTCATGGAGGATTGCCTCCCACAGGAGAGAACCCATGCCAGAGCAGGGAAAGAGAGTGAGGAGGAAGGAGAAGCAGAGACAACATGTGATGAACTGACCACAACGCCCATTCCCCGTCCCTCTGTGCCTCTGGGGGGAGGAGGCAGAGAATATAGGAGTCAAGCTGAGCCCAAGAAGGGAGGAGCGAAGGGAAGGTGCTTATAATTTGGGTTTATTTCTCATTACCCTACTCTGATTTGGTTGGTAATAAATTAAATTAATTTCCCCAAGACCAATTTGTTTTACCCATGACAGTAATTGCCGAGTGATCTCCCTGTCCTTATCTCGACCCATAAACCTTTCATCATATTTTTCTCCCCTGTCCAGCTGAGGCAGGGAGTGATAGAGTGGCTTGGTGGGCACCTGGCATCCAGCCAAGGTCAACTCACTACATAGTGAAATGTAGATAATTTCATAAAAAGGAATATTCAGGAGTGGTCCATCAAAATGTTTAATTACTTTCAACATTTTCTCACAATATTTACTAGTGCAGTTTTCCAAAATGAGAAAAGATTGAGAAATGGGCACAGCTGTGACTAAACACTTCACCACAAATTATTTTGGATCCATTATACTTCTTTATAGATAAGTATAAAGAAACCAATGCACTAAAAGCAGAAATAAGCAGTTTATCATTGCAAAATTGATGTGCACAGTGACATAATAATTCACTGACCGTATCACTTGCCCTACCTATGAGTGACCAAAAAATTCTCTGTTGTGTACTAAATGTACACAGTACTCTGACTCAGAGATACCTAATATTTGGAGCTTCTGAGTAATACATGGGTCACTGAACAGTGGTAAACATGGAACCCATGGGTTATGGCAGAAATTGTGTTAGGTGTTTGCTAGTATCAACATTAGGTTTTTGGGGTTCTATTTTATTCCCAAATATACGTTTATTCACACAAGTTTTTAGCTGTGTACAAGGTAGAATGAATCTTGTTTTGCAGATAAAATTGTTGTACTTACTGGTAAGAAGAACCTACATTTGAAACAGATGGGCAACACAATTTATCTACTTTACCTTCTTTGTCAATCTGCAAGAAGTTTTGTGCATCAAAAAATTTCTGCTGGTGCATTTAAGCCATAATTTTGCCTTGTAATTATATAAATATAACATAACGATGTAAGTGTATTTTAGAGCTTTAGCTTTAGAGTGTATGCTTAGTATTCACAAAACCAAAAGATGCAAAGATGAGATGCTATGGAGAAGTAATGAAAAAAGAGTTACCATGATAGTAAGCAAAACAAAAAGTCTTAATGTGCAATTACTATGTAACGTTTTTATGATGAGTCTAGTAAGAAGGCTAAGGTTCAGTCCACAGGGTTGCTGTCATATAAGACCATTTGTTATTTTTAGACCAATTTCATAAGTGTATTCATGTCATTTGACTGTTCCAGCAAAAACATTTTTTGTGTTTCTTATGTAATCAATTGCTCAATATTCTGTCACTTGATTAAACATCCTTTCTGGTTCCTCCCTACATACTCCTTCACTAGTTTGAAAGAAAGGATAGAGTGATTGGCTAGTGTTTCATGAAGATAGCTAAGAAGGCATAAAATTCAGTGGTGTGAAAGGCATCCCCAATTTCCCCACCACTTGGCAGTGCTCAGTATGTCTCTCAAAACCATGGCACAGAGACCAGGCTTTTATTCCACATAGTAACTTCTGAATTCTGATGACAAATTCTGTTATGGCAGCTAAAGAGGTGAAAGGTGTTTCTAACAATGGAACTACTAAGTTCACTGAACAGGCTGAACAGATGTGCTGGATGTGGAAACACATCATTTTTGACTAGTGGATGGAGGGAAGGCAGTGAGCATGGTTGGTTTGGGATTTTAGCAAAGCTTCTGATACTGTCTCTCACAGTGTCCTTTTGGATAAAGTGTCCACCATACAACTAGACATGCACACAATATGGTAGGTGAACAACTGGCTTGAAGGGTCAGGCTCAAAGAGTTGTAGTAAATGCGGTAACACCTGCCTGGTGCCCAGTCACTAGTGGTGTTCTCCAAGGCATCAATGATCCGGACACAGAAGTTGAGTGCTCACTAAGTTTGCTGATGATGCTAAATTAGGAGGAGCCATTGATTGCCTCAAGGGTAGAGAGACCTTACAGAGAGGTCTTGACAGAATGAAGTGCTGGGCAATCACCAACCATATGAAATTTAACTAGGACAAATGCCAGATTCTGCACCTGGGATGGTGCATTCCTAGATGGACTTACAGATTCAGGAACAAGAAGGTGGAGTGCAGCCCTGAGAAAAGGGATCTGGGAATTTTGTTGATGGTAAGCTCAATATGAGTCCACAATGTCCCTGGCAGCCAAAAGGGTCAACTGTATCCTGAGGTGCATTAAGTGCAGTGTAGCTAGCCAGTCTAAAGAAGTGATTGTCCCAGTGTACTCAGCACTTGTGCAACCTCACCTCAAGTACTGTGTGTAGTTTTGGGCTCCAGAATATAGGAAGGGTACAAAAATATTAGAATGTGTTCAAAGGAGAGCAACAAAGATAGTGAAGGGACTGGAGGGCTTGACTTATGAGGAGTGGCTGAGGATATGAGGATATTAGGTTTGTTCAGCTTAGAGAAAAGGAGGCCTAGGGGCAACCTCATTGCTGTCTACAACTTCCTCATGAGGAGGAGCAGAGAAGGAGGTGCTGATCTCTTCTCTCTGGTGTCCAGCAACAGGACACAAGGGAATAGCTTAAAACTGCATCGGGGGAAGTTCAGATTAGATATTAAGAAAAAGGTCTTCACTAAGAGGGTGTTCAACAACTGAAACAAGCTCCCCAGGGAAGTGGGGATGGCCTCAAGACTGTCAGTGTTCAAGAAGCATTTGGACAATGCTCTTAGATATATGGTTTAACTTTTACGGTTCCCTGTATGGAGTCAGGAGTTGGACTCGATGATCCTCATGGGTCTCTTCCAACTCAGGATATTCTATGATTCTATGACTGACTGAAAAACCCTTCCTCTTTCTCCTAGCCCCACAAACAGTTTAGTTGAGCCTGCTTCTAATCAGGCAGAACTATCATAAGTTCTGAATGTTAGCTGATAAACCTACTTGACCTCAAGACATGAAGTCTGTATGTAATAACTGAAAAAAATGTTTTTTCACTGATAATACATGGCATAGAGTTTTCATTGTACATTGCTTGTGATTAATAATTTTTTTCCTACATTTCATAGCAGAAAACTCTGTACAGCTTAAATTTCAAGAATGCATTCTGGTCTTCCATTTACTGACGCTCACATTTGACAGTGGATTGCAGTGTCCCACTGGAAAGCATATATGCACACACACTTTGAATATATTTGCTTGCTTTCTTATGTAGGTACTACCTACCTCTGAGGACAAAGAATTAATTGAGAGTTTGTTCAAAGGAAGTGCTTTTAAAGTGCTTCCTCCTACTGTATTTCTTTACAGATTATCAATTTGAGCTTTTTTGACCATCGGTGGGGCTCAACAGTAACCTTACCCCCTCTTCTCCCCTGTCACCGGCAAGTAGCAGAGCTGTGAAGAGGTAAAATGTTCAAATTGTTCCTAAAATAAAATAAAATAAAATAAAGCATCTTTTTAGGCAGAGCTTTTGGGTATGGATGCATTTTTTGGCTGCCCTGTTTCTTTATTTACTGGGGAAAAGCTTAGTTTCTAAAGCTAGTGATGGACTGCTCACTACCAGCTTTTTTTTAAAGAAAAAGAAAGAAAAAAAAAAAAAAAAGAACCATGACACTGCAGTAGACAGATGATATCAAACCTCCCTGCGACTAACTGGAGGTAGAAGAAAATGAAATAGTAACCTAAGGAGACTATTTTTTTTTTTTAAGTGATTTATACAGTATATTAAACAGCGGGGAAATCCTGTCTCAAAAAACTCTTTGGAGAAAGAACATGTACTTATGTTGATGTTTGTTATACTGTTGTAGCACATAAACATCCAAGCTGGCAAATACTATACTAGGATTTCAGTTAATGAAATTATGCCATAAAATAACTATCCTGTAATTTCCAAAATCTAGATGCTTTTATTTCTTTTTTGTAAAAATAAAAAATATTGCAGAATCTCATTCTCTTACCAAATTAAGACCTTGTACTTAGGATACTGAGAGTAATACCTTCTCAGGAGTGATCAATCAGATGCTGATGCTGTGCCTGATAATATTCCTACCCTTCTCCCCTGCCACCAGTCTTTGCTATTTGTCAGCGAGTGTTACAGTGGCATCTTCTGGCATATAGAAGAATTAATTGCCTTCTCGATATGAAAGAACATTGCTATTAAAAGGGTGAGTTAAGAAACAAGCTTAAAGAACTGAAATAAAAAGCACCTGCTGTTCTTCAATTACTCTGTTTAGACAATGAAAACAGTAACGAACGATGAGAAATTAAAACCTAGTTCTTTCGTAAGTGGCCATTTGGGCATAAGCGTTTATGTGTGAGGCAACTGCTTCTAGGGCTATTAGTATCTTAAATAATGACTTATAATTGTATCAGTTGACATAAGATGACAAATGGTAGTTAATTAGAAAAAGGAAGAGCAATAAAAAAGGAGGAAAAAAGGCAATAGATGGGACTGACTAGAAGAGAAAAAAATCTGATTGTTCTCTTTTTGAATTCATCTCTAAACACTTTCTTTTATGTTTTATGACTTACATTTCATAGAAATTGCTGCACAGTAAAATAAATTAATGTTTATGTATTTGAGGATAATGAGAGTTGTTAATGAACTGAATATTATATTAGATATTTTACTAGAAAACTGCTTTATAACTTCATAAAAATGTTACTGAGTTCAAAGATTTTATCACAATCTCTTTAATTATATATTATATTTTCCTTTTTTATGATGTATGCTATGACATTATACATCACACAACTTGCTCAGCACATTCAAAGAAGTGAATCTTGAGACACAGAAGCAGCAACTTCCTCAGTCCACTGACAAAAGCCTTAAAGCGCGATCACTGGCAGCTCAGTCCTGGGCCATTGTTGCTCAGAACAGGTCATGACAAGTTACCATTTATTTCTAGCATCTATTGAATTTTTCCCTTTTCTGTGGAAGTTGTTAACAAAGGTATCAATCATGGGACCATTTTTCACAGTGTGAAGCTACTGGGATTTTGGTAGTTGGTGACTGTCTCAAAAGAACTAGTCCTGAATCTATCAAAAATACTTGGCACAGGAGTGGGAGCAGCTGAAGTCCTGACTGTACCTAAGCAGATCTACAAGCAAAATGTTCTGATTTTTATTTTTAAAAATCTGATCAACTTAAAAATAAATTATAATAAGAATTCATGGAGCGATAGACTTGTTAACTTACCGCAGACAGAGCTGTAAAAAAAAATTAACAGTTTTTGCCATCTGACTGGCCAAACCTTCCATATTTTGCCCTTTCTGCAGTGTGAGTACAGCCGTAGACTCACAGCTGAGCCCACAGGGCTGTCCAGAGCGCTGGCTCATGACCAGGGCTGGATTAAACAGCAAGTGATTAAGCTGAGCTGAGTACATCCTCAACCTGCCCACTTGGCCCCACTTCCAAAAGTGATTCCCCCCTGGTAAGTAGAGAGGAGTCCCCTGAAGTATCTGACACGCCAGTGCCCAGTGTGCTATTTCATTGGGTCCATACATTCAGGTGTTGGCAGTGGGGGACTGCAGGGCAGCCTCTGTGAGGAGAGGTTGGGGCTGCCTTCCTCTGCCGGACACAGTTAATTCCAGTTGGATCCAGTGGACCCACCACAGGGCACAGCCAAGCCCCATCAGTCAAGATGGTGATGCCTTGGGGAAAAAGTATTTAAGAAAGGGCAAAATGCTGCCTGGCAGTATGAGGACGAGGGGAAGGGGAGGAAAGGAAAGAAAAAGTGTGAGAAACAACCCTGTGAATACCAAGGTGAGAAAAGGAGGAGAGGGAGGACGTGCTTCAGGTGCCGGAGCAGAAACTCCTTGCAGCCCATGGAGAGGACCACAATGGAGCAAGTTGTCCCACTGCAGCCCATGTAGAGCACCACACTGGAGGTGGTAACCACACTGCAGCCTGTGGAGGACTCAGTGTTGGAGCAGATGGACCTACCCTGAAGGAAGCTGCGGCATGTGGAGAGGAGCCCATGCTGGAGCAGTCTTATCCTGAAGGACTGCAGCCCATGGAGAAGAACGACGCTTGAGCAGGGAAGACAATGCGCGGAGGAAGGAGCAGCAGAGAAGAGCTCTTATGTACTCACTGCCACCTGCATTCCCTGTCACCCCTGCACCACTTGGTGGTGGGAGGTGGTAAAGGAGCTGAGAACACAGCAGTGAAGTTGAATGAAAATGGGACAGGTGATGCGGGTAAGGTGTTTGTTTCTTACTCTCCTACTCTACTTTAGTTGGCAAGAAATTAAATTAATTTTCCCCAAGTTGAGTCTTTTTTCACTCATGACGGTAATTGGTAGGTGATCTCCCTGTCTTTATCTCAACACACAAAATTTTTCATCTTATCATATTTATTATTTGTTGAGAAAGGGGAGTGAGAGAGCAGCTGGGCAGGTTTCTAATAACCTGCCAAATCAACCGCCACATCTATATTAACATATAGCAGAAGCACATTCAGTTTGTCTCAAAGTGGTGGTCTCTGAACAGTTACAGTGGAGGTCCAGCATCATGTGTGGTTCAACTATACTGGCTAGAGGAGATACAGCTCCAAAGGACAAGCAAGGTGGGCAGCAGAGGCCACCTTCTCAGCTAAATCAATTTGCAAACAATAGTCAGTGCTCTTAGTTCACCTACATTTAAGGTGTGTCTAAGTGTCTTATGTGTCTAAGTCTTGGAACTACCAGAGACTAGCACATCGTAAACTGGAAACCTATTCAAGTTCTTTATTATCTTCATTGAAATATGTGAGCACATGTGTTTAATTATTGACTATAAAGTCCCTGATATGCACTTTTAACTAGCCAACATTTAACAAACAATAAAGGTTTTGATAAAACTCAAGTACTTCTGCAAGTCACAATGTATGATCAATACTTTTGTCTACAACTAGCTTTTGCTGAACAATTTGATTAGGAAGCCTTCACCTTCATTAATAGTTCCTTCTTTTTTTGGCTAATGACTGAATCTATCTATGTAAGGTTTCAACACAATATGTACTAAGTAATTATTTTGCAGCTATTTAACTCATGCGTAGCTTCTTCCTTCAAGAACAACTGTCATTCTGATTTTGCTTCCTGGTAGTTCAGAAATAGTATTTTTTAACAGCCAGCTGTCTCCACTCTGTCTAACAGCTGACATATTTTCCAAATGTCACTATTGCAATCTGTAAGATTCTCTTAAGGATGTTATATTTTCTATATCACTATCACCTGTGCAAAAGTCCTGAACTGTGTTCCTCACATCCTAAAGCTGGTCACAGGATTCACCCTTTGGCCTTGGAAGTGGAGTCTTACACACATCAGCATTTCTATTTAAGCCTATAAACTTTGAAAAAAAAAAGAAAAATAGTGGAACAGACACAATAAAGGTAGTGAACAAGGACATTTCTGCCTATTTCTCATACATCCTTCTCTATTCAGACTTCTCCTTACTCAGACATCTCAATCAGATTTTTTTCTCAAAAAACTCCTCTCTTCAGGACTAGTTTCTTATTTTTAGGCATTTTAGTTCAGTCTACCATTGTTGTCAAGGCTACATTTTTGCTTCTCCAGGTTGGGTCTCAGACACCTTTTGTCCCTGAATTAAAATGGCATTGATTGATTTATGTCCATAATGCTTGGGGCATTACTGATAATAAAATAAAAACAAGGGGTCCATGCCCTTCCCAGAAACCTGCCACACCTTTCCATATGATCTATCCATGATCATAATGTTCACAACAAGCCCAAATCATATGTCTGAATGAGAAATATACCAGCTGCTCAGGGGGCCCTTAATTTAGCCTTGCACTATAAAAGCAATTACCTGGAGATGACTGCATGTAACATATACTTGAGAAAGGAAGCCAAAAGGGAGAAAAGATCCATGTTTCAGAGACCTGATGGATTTGACATAAAAAACAGTAATGACTATATGGTACCACAAAGGATGTCTTTGATGAAGTCTGTGTCTATTGAGCTGTGGTATAACACTGTTTCTGTAATTGGGTAAATCACAATGGAGCAGGAGATTTTCCCTTCCTTAAGCATGTCTACTGGCCCTGAGCAAAATCTGCTTAATGGTGCTCCAAGTAAGAAATATAACTCATGTTTAGCATTCCTGATCTCACTACTACTGGCCAACGTCTGGCAGAGTTGTTCTAGTTAGCCAACCTCTGAAAACACAAAGAGTGGAATTTATGTCCAGGTTCACTTATCTAAATGTAGGTATCTACGACACAAGGTTTAATGTGAGCTAGCTCCTGCTACAGTCACTGGAAACCCAGTTCATACAGTCAAAAGAAACTAGTGAGCACATACTGAAACAGACTCCTGAAATGATCTGCTAAAATGACAGCATGTCTAGGCAACTGAGTCCTACCCCTACAATTAAGTGTCTGATCTAGAGGGTAATCCTTCCAAGAGGATCAGGGCACAAAGAATATTTTTTCCCTTGTGCTACCTTTTCCATACATTTCTTCCTAGAAAGTAAAAAACAGTACTTGTCCCTATTAGCAGGCTAATTCTAGAAGAGAGGCATCACATTCGTAGACCAGATTGGAATTATACAGACGTCTAACCACTTCCCTTTAGAAGAACGGAAGAAAAAGGAAACTCAGTGCTGCCTTGTGGATACATTGCTTCAGAGAATACAGGTCGTAACTGAATATTTTAGAATAGATTCACCCTTCTTTGGGAAAGTTTTGCTGATTTTTTTTTTCCTTGTTGTTATATTCACACACATTTTGTAGATTTTAAGACCTGCATCTTGCATAGGCACATCTTTCATACAGATTTTTTCTAGGGGAAAAAAAAAAAGTGTAAAGTTTCTGTAACAAACAGAAATTGATTCTCTTTTATTTAAAATTTAAAAACTGCTCTGAACATGAATTACCGAGAAGCAGATTATCCAAGGCATTGGAGTTATAATCATTAATAGTGGAAGATACAAATATGAAATTAATCTAATTTAAGTCTCTGCACAGGTTGCAAAGGGAACTCTCAGGAGATGGCACACTTTGATTTTTTTAAAGAACATAATAAAGACTGGAGACACATGACAGGCAGAGGAACTACCTTTGATTATAAACTACCTTTGAGTATACAGAAGTGTGACATTTATCATGGTTACAATCTGTTTAAAAAATAGATTGAAAGATAAAGGTCTGATGTGATTCACAACTTTGAAAAAGGAGATTTTTTCATAAGAAGAAAAAAAAGTGTTTTACAGTTCCTTTTCAGTTCAGTGAAATAGTTCCTTTTTAGTTTAATGGTCATGAAAGTTTTGATTTGTTGTATTTTTAACACTTATTTTTTGTGTCCCAAATCTAAAAAGAGAAACAGATAAAACAGATACCAAGACAGGTTGATAAACAAACACACCGTGGAATTCACAGCCATTCCCACATCCTTTTGCACCAGTAACCATTTTCTCCATCAGAGATTATGGAAAAAAGGAATTATTTCTGCTCCTAGCAAATGAGGCTTTTCAGACAACCTGAATTCCATTTTACAGGCCTTATTGGCTGTATTTGCAAGTAGCCCCTCTATTTTATGTTGTAACAAATCACTAGTGATCTTGACAATAAGCCTGTAAAGTACAGTGAAAAATATTTAACCTTTACTTAAAAATAAGCAAAATGAAATCAAAACCAGAGCAAAAGCAAAAGAACCTAACTTAGGGAAGGACTTGTCTAACTAACTTCAGATATCTGTACTTGAGCTGTTGAAGCTTGAGTCGTTTTACAATCAGTTGAGAGAAATAAGGATTGTAGGGCACAATTCTTCTGATCCTAACAGAGGTGCTTAATATAGGTCCAATTAATTGTGCCGTCATGTTTATTCATTTCCAGTGATACATGTTTGCCTACAGTGACTATAAAAGGAGTCTAAATTTCTTAGTTCAAGGACAGATGTTTACATTATAAATAGCTAACATGAAGAAAAACCCTGTCCCTGTATTTACTGTTATAAAAGTAAGATTACACGCTGAAGAAAAAAAAGAAATTAATAATAATGTATAGCTGTCTTCCAACATTCATGTTTAGACTTAGGGTGGTGAAAAGGTAAGGTTTTTACTGTAACATTAAAGTAGCTAACCTGATCACTTTAGGGAATTGTTACTAGAATATAATAATCCTTTCAAACTGCATAGAAGGTTAGCTTTTTATTTTCTTTCCCTCAAAGTAATAAGAAGAGTCTATTTCTACCAAAAAAACCCCTCTTACATTTTCTTTGAGGCTTTATATCAGTAGAGTAGAAATACATTGGAGGAGTAAAAGAATAATGAAAAGTGGATAATAAAAGCTGTCATAGACAGTATGAGAAATATGATATCAACTGTGGGATAGATATTTTTCCCTGCCCCCCCCAAAAAAAAGCCCCCCACCCCATTATATTAAAATATGGAATAAAAATACAGAGCAGGCCAAATTACCAAAGCAATTACTCAGATCTTTGTTAATTTTGGCTTCCATCCCAGCCTCTCCAAAACATGAACAGGACTTTAAAGATCAATTCACTTGTGACAGACTTAAAAAGTAAAATTCAAAATTGTGAGTTAAAGAAAGATCTCTTAGAGATAATAAAATCACACATGCCGCCAAGTGGAGATGAAAGCAACTCTGGAAAGTTTGTTTTTCAAAAATACCTTGACTTTTGGAGGTATATTTGAAGCAAAAACTCATAACTTTTTGAGGATTAGATATCACCACTTAGAGAAAGGTATTGATTGAAAGGAATATATTTTTGTGGGGAAACTCATGCTCATTTTTATTTTGTATAAAGGAAAACAATATAAATTCTCACTCGTTGAATTCATGGAATAAGTTGATAGAGTGGTATAGATGGTTTGAACACAGTTGATCACAGGAGTTATAAAAATAATCTTTTCAGATCATCAATACATTATTATAAAGCACATTTCAAACAACATATTAAAATAATAAAAAATAGTAATTTATTGAATCATAATGAATAATTAGAAATTATTATAAATGGAATTGTAATATTAGACATTGGTTCAATGAAATAATACGTGGAAGAAAACAATCCAATTTTCAGGTAACTTCAGAATTAGTGGTGTTATTACAACATAATTCCTTTTAAAATATAATTAGAAATTTGTAACTCCTACTAAAGTTATTATGTGGTCTCTCTGGCAAATACAAGCTCCTATGAAGTCAGTGAAATGATGCCTACTGACTTGATCAGGACTCATTTAAAATGTAACATATATTAGCCTTATTATTTTCCAATTAGCCAGACTTTGCATAAACAGGCAGTGTATTTTGACTTGGTTTTTCATATCTGAGATGCACATGCAAAAATAAATAGTACATAACTTAATCTAGACTAGATAAGGAATTTTAAATGCTTTGTATGAAAAAAATGCATGAAAGTGCACTTCTTTTTTTAAGAGTTGGACACAATATCTTCTTTTCCTTTCATGAAATTTTCAAACTTCTTACCTGTTAATGGGATGAAATACAAACCTTTGAAAATTTGTTTCAGGAAAACAAAGATGTAAATTCAGGTCAGACACTAGTGAAGTGGTTATTCTGTTTTTCCCCCATATGCCAGCTGAATGGCTTTAACCACAGCTCTAGAGACTTAGCCTGATTATGATCTCCCTCTAGTTTTTCCTACTCTATCCAAATAACTAAAGAGCCTTTGGACCAAAGGGAGACAGATAAAAATAGGAGACAACGTACTTGGGCATAATCTGCTGTTTTTTGAAGGACTAACCTTAACCAGTTTTCCTCTGGCTCATTTCCTCTGGCTCACATAAGACATCAATAACATTAACATAGGCTAATATTAATTGGGAGGCTAGGGATATCTCACCCTTCCTTCTCACAGGAAGACTGTCATAATCTGAGCTCTTCTCTCTCTTTCCTTTGTCTCTTGGGGAACTGAAAATCTTTTGAAGAGGAAAACTTATTGTAATCAGTACATTCCTGTGGAAAATTTACATTTCTATAAATCAGTATTTTCTTTCAGCAAGAAGATACATATTGTCAACACATATGAAGTTCAAAGATTTTTCTGTATGCATGATCAAGAGTTGGCACGGTAATACATAATGATATAAATTATTGAAGCATAAACAAAGCCACAGTGATACACAAGTTCCAATGATTTCCACAAAAAGTAAAAATTCACTTGTGGATTCCTATGCATAGACCTTCACCAGGCTATGAAGTTTGCACAGGTAAAGTTGCTGGATGTATAATGACATGAAGCAGCGTGAGAAAAAACAAAGCAATTCTGTTTGAAATGCTATGTAAAAACTGAGAAAAAATTACAAGAAAACTTCCTTGTATCTTATTTTGCAAAAAGGTGTGACCTGCATATTCATATTATGCATTGGAAAAAGCAAATGATGACATTTCAATTTCTAGTTGTTTCCTTTTTAAAGAGTATCAGCTCTCTCTCTTGAACACAATCTTTTGTCAGGAGTCAAGATCTGCACTTCTTGAGTGATGAATTTAACCTGAGTAATAGATTAAAGCTGTACGGTCAGGTTGGATTGTTAATTCAAAAATAAATAAGGGGAAGGGTTACATAAAATTTGCTGAGGGAATTCACATACAGGCAGAAAAAAAGTCAGCTAATATAAAATTTTGTACTGTTCAACAGTGCATTATCTGGTATTAACATGTTGCACTCAACAGGAAGATTCTTATCTTCCTACCACAAACACACACAATTACTCTTCAAAGGCTTTAAATTATGAAAAAGCATTTAACAAGTATACTCACTGGTCTAAAACACAGCACATCAGAGCAGTGTAACTATTACAAATCACCTACATTAATAACATGAGGTTATATCTTGATGGGAATTGCCTTATAATAATACCACTAATTCTGAAGTTATCTGAAAATTGGAGCCTTTTACTCCATGTATTATTTCATTGAACCAATGTGTAAATATTCACAGTCACAGTTACCAGTAAAGAAACAAACTTTCCAGCAAAGTACCAATGTATATTGTTTTCTTACTCAGTCTTTTGCATTTCCTCAGAAAAAGGAATAAGATAATACATCTTATAGCTATTTGTGTGGATAAAGAATGGCCTTAATGCTTTCTTACTTCCAGAGTAGTAGAAGGAAAGTAACCAGTGCCACTCTTACAAAAGCATTAGTGTACACCACCTGCCTGTTGAACAAATTTGGACTTAGTACTTCTCAGTTTTCAGTAACTTTCAAAAAAAACCCTCTTGCCTACTACTTTATGCCTCCTGAATTTGAGCACAGAGGATATACTCCAGTATGTCCTTTTCCTTCTCACCAGCAGGGGCATCCTTCAAGCTGTTTCCTTGGATAGAGAGGGAAAAAAAACCCAAATTCTTCTGATTGGTCTTCCAGATATGTAGACGCTTTTGTGCTATTTGAATCAACAAGTTATATACTGAACGAAGAAGTAATACGCTGTTTGCTTGTTTCACCTAATTTTAAGCCAAAAAGCACAGAAACAATTACAGAGGACCAGAAACTCAGTTACAGACACAGTCCTTGCTCAAACAGACCAGACTGAATAATGTGTCAAGTCTCCCACTGTGGACTATAAAATTAACTCTGAATGGTCCTCCTATGAAACAAGGGTGGGGTAAAACCACCTTCTGTAAGAAAGCATGTTTTTGCCTGGAATTAGTGCAGAAGTCACAGCAGATGTTACAGTGGGGCAAGGCACTCTCTTCTCTCGTTTCAAAATGGTGTGGAATGTCTGTTAAGATCCCTCATTTCCTACTTGTCCTCCACAACCATCTTTCAAACACGTTCTCTCAAAGACAAACCACCAACCATAGACAGAATTATGAGACAAGGAATACACACAGTCTATTTCTGGAGAACTCTGTAAGGTTAAAAAAAGTCTGCATTCAATTCCATGAAAATACATCAAGCACCATCATTAAATGTCAATTCTTCTAGCTAAATGAGAAATGGTTAATCATACCCATTCCACAAAATATAATCTAAAATCTGAGTAGAAAAGCAAGTGTTAAAAGTTAGTGCAATATTTAGATCAAGTTTGGGGTTTACAGCAAGAACTTTTTTTTTTTTTTTTATTTATTTTTTCATACAATTGAGATGTTCTGAACTGAGTGAACATACAAAGAGTGAAGTCAAGTAGCCCTTCCAAAGACACCTGAATATGAACACTTCACATTGACAGTGGGGGATTAGGAAGAATACTGTTGTGTGTAAACAAAATAAAACCTGAAATCCTACTCAGACATAAGGAATCTCTTCCTTTACCGAAGTAACGTGCAGATGAGAGTTTAAAGCAATATAACAGATGGCAAACATCATAATGGAGATTTTATTGCTTTCACTATCTGGTGTGTTCCACCAGTCTTCTTCAGTCTTTGGATTCTGAGACACTCACAGACAGCAGAAATATAATAAGTAGCACTTCACACCACTTTGATGATGGTTTGGACCCCAATGCTTTACTTTTGGAGCTGAGGATGGTGAATGGCACAGAAATAACGGAAGAGGCTGCCCAGTGAACACGGGAATGGATTGTGTTATCTGATACCATGCTGACAACTTTTAAGGCTGACACTGTAACTTTCAGGCTTGTCTAGTTATTAGTCTTTGTCTCCTTTGTTTAATTAGACAATAGATGTTTAAGGAAAGGCGCAGTGAACTGTGCAAGAGACTAGTTTCAGACCATATTTCTCACACTTTAATACGATTTACTTTCTGAGACAAAGATATTGGTCTTCCAATACACTGGGGTAAAGATGCACTCAAATACACTGATTGATAACAAGCGTATTGTTAAATAGCTGTGGTAGAACCATTGAAATATTTTGAAGTAAATCAGCATACCCAGATGGCAGTTTTCAAATACAAAACCCTAAAAAATACTTTGGGGTAATATCATGTCATTAAAGCAATTATTGTTCATTAGAATGTTTAATCTGTTTTATTTGTACACATATATTTTTAAGTTTGCTTCCTAATGAGCTGAAATAGAGATTAAGACTATTTTAAGACTACATGATGCAATTTTTTAACATGTTTAAAAGTAATCCAGGGGCTCTTAATTTAGCGTTTGACAGTCTGTGTGGTTGTCTATTACTTCCAATTCAGATCGTGAATCCTCATTCTTCATATTCAACACCTTCAGTGAATCTATCTCAATCTAGTCTCGTGATGATTTATTTAAGTCCTGTGTGACTAATGGCAGGCATTTTTTTTTATAATAAACACAGTTCAAGATAAATGCAGTCATTTTGTCACATTTGCCTTTGCTGCCTAAAACAGTCTTTTCTTCTTGTGTCCCAGCCTAGTATTTTGAATGAACATTACCTCAACGAAATCATGTGTTATAACACAGCTACAATTTGTATTCAGACTAGTTATTTTGTTCAGTGAACAGTAACTGTTCAATTCCAGCACAGCTAGGATGGGAATGGCTGATGAAGCAACCAAGAGAAGCAGCTGTACAAATGAACGATACCATGATCACTGTTGCCATTGCACTTTCTTCCAATTCCACCTGTTCACGTGAATTGGTATTACTGAATTGATATTACTCTTCTTATTCTAATTTAGGAAAATATTGTGCCCTTCCCTGGGTAGGCCTGCCAGTGGTGAGAAGCAAGATGGAAAAGCAACTACAGAATTTCTACATTTCCAAGTATAGCAGTTAGTGACGATTGCTCTCCTTGAATTAGGGAGGCTAAATGAAGTTTCACACATGTGTTAGCTTTAAGTTGTTTTGGTCACAGAAGATGCCATCAGATTTTACAAAAAAAGAATACGGCAGCCATACTGAAGTGGGGGAAGGAGCAGAGAGAGGAGAAAGGATGTTTGAGACTTGAGAAAACCATGTAATATCAGATGAGTGACACAGATTGGTTTATTTGAATCATAGTACTCTCTTTTTATGTGGAGATGCTGTGGTTTCAGCTGGGATAGAGTTAATTTTCTTCCTAGTAGCTGGCATAGTGCTGTGTTTTGGTTTTAGGATGAGAATAATGTTGGTAACACACCGATGTTTTAGTTGCTGAGCAGCACTTACACTAAGTCAAGGACTTTTCAGTTTCTCATACTGCCATGCCAGCGAGAAGGCTGGGGACACACAAGACACTGGGAGGGGACGCAGACAGGGCAGCTGACCCAAACTGGCCAAAGGGATATTCCATACCCTGTGAAGTCACACTGAACAATAAAACTGGGGGCAGTTGGCTGGGGGGTGGTGGCCGCTGCTCAAGGACTAGCTAAGCATCGGTTAGCGAGTGGTGAGCAATTGCATTGTGCATCACTTGTTTTGTATATTCTTTTATCATTATTATTATTTTCCCTTCCTTTTCTGTCCTATTAAACTGTCTTTGTCTCAACCCACAAGTTTTACCTTTTTCCTCTTTCTCTCCCCCATCCCACTTCAGGGGAAAGATCGAACGGTTGTATGGTGTTTAGCTTCCTGCCGGGTTAAACCACAACAGGACATCACAACATAAAGCCCTTTCCAAGTTACTTTCCCTCTATTGCATAGTCTGAACAGGAAAATAATAGCCTACAGATTAAGTAGTCCTAGAAAAAAAACCATTTTGGAGACTTTTTCCCTCAAAGGGGATGAATATCATGTGAGATAAAAATCAAACAAGTGAGAGACAAGGTTTGCCTGTATATACCTTAAGCACAGAGACACCCCTAATACTTCTACATATGTAAGCCCTGAACTAGGAGATTTCTGGCTGTAGTAAAGAAACATCCGAATGCATGTTAAAATGAGAAAAGAAAGACAAAGCAGTGGCAGAGCGTTTTTCAGAAAATTAGTGGTCTTGCTAGATGTCTTATGAGAATTTTGATGGATGGTATTGAGTACCTCAGAGGAGTGATATCAGGATTAGCCCTTGCTCACAGAGCTGTTTGAAAACAGATTCAAATCAATACATAGGTGATAAGTATTTGTTGTTATTACCTCTTGCATTCTGCAGGGGGTTTTGAGGAGGTAATTCATTGTGACGCATGAAATAGTCCTGTGGGAGCTCCTGGGTTAGAGCAGAATAAAACTAGCAAATGAAGTGTCAGGACTTTATACTACTGTTTATTTTATAAATTTAAAGTGCACAATCCTTTCTAGTACCATTCCTTCAAATAACAGCACCAATTTGCTGTATTTTAAAGCCACTTAGGCAGAGCGAAGCATTCAGAACGATTGTAGGGCTCTGAAATATTGAATGTAACGTAAGGATTGACTGATATGAAAACCAGAATTTTTCAAAATACAATGTATTTTAAACACTAGTGTAATGCTAGGGCTATCACTTCTGAGTAATAAATACCAAATCTCTTCATTGACCTTCCAAAGCCTAAGGCTTCCCATCACACATTTGTCAGTCTCCAACACTAAGTGAAAACCAGTCTTACATCTGTAGCATTGAGTGTAGAAATAAGTCATCTTTGACTTCAGAGGCTATGTGTTCACGTAAAATTGGTACAGGTTTGTTTTGGCAGAAACATATCTCCTCCCTTCCCCTCTGTTCCTGCCAGATTTGAGGATCATACACATATTCAGAAGGCAATGACATGGCATCGAAAAAAAGGCAGATGTGTCTTTACATTTTATATAAAGCAATGTATTTAAAAGGGCTACTTCTGTATCATACTTTATCAGCTTATTAAGTTTATGAATTTGTGGCAGACAGGATCGTTTCCTTGGTGAAAATGTCTGGAACAGCTAACAGAAAGGAGCCTGGGCTTTGGCGAGGACCTACAGACTCTACTGCAGTACAAAATAGGTAGTACTTCCCCTTTCTTTCCCGGCTGATTGTGAGAGAATACAAAGTTGCTCAGAAGAAAAAGACTGTAAAAAGTTTCTTTGATGAGGAAAAAATAATACTATCTGTATGTCTCCATGTAGCAAAAGAATATAAGGTAAAGTGAATTACTCATGTGTGTAATGGATACAGTTAAAATGTGTACAGAACTCAGCTTGGCCACTGTGGTTAAAGATAATAAGAAGAGGTTCTTTCAGTATATCAACAGAAAAAGGAAGACTAGGGAAAATGTAGGCCCGCTGATGAATGAGATGGGCACCTTAGGGGTGGAAGACACAGAGAAGGTGGAGTTACTGAATGCCTTCTTTTCTTGGGTCTTCACTGCTAAAACTGTCCCTCATGAATCCCAGACCCTGGAGGCAAGGGGGAAGGTCTGGAGAGAGGAATATTTTCCCTCAGTTGAGGAGGACCGGGTTAGAGACCACTTGGCCAAGCTGGACATCCATAAGTCCATGGGCCCTGATGGGATGCACCCGCGAGTGCTGAGAGAGCTGGCAGATGTTATTGCTAGACCTCTCTCCATCATCTTTGGAAGGTCACGGGGTACAGGAGAGGTGCCCGAGGACTGGAAGAAGGCCGACATCGCTCCAATCTTCAAGAAGGGCAAGAAGGAGGACCCAGGGAACTACAGGCCGGTTAGTCTCACCTCTGTCCCTGGGAAGGTAATGGAGCGACTTGTTCTGGATGTCATCTCCAAACACATTGAAGAACAGGAAGTTATTGGAAGTGGTCAACACGGATTTACCAAGGGTAAATCATGCTTGACCAACCTGATAGCCTTCTATGATGTTATAACTGGTTGGCTGGATGAGGGGAGAGCAGTAGATGTCATCTACCTTGACTTCAGCAAGGCTTTTGACACTGTCTCCCATAACATCCTCATTAGGAAGCTGAGGAAGTGTGGGCTAGATGAGGAGACAGCGAGGTGGATTGAGAGCTGGCTGTGTGACAGAACTCAGAGGGTTGTGATTAATGGAGCAGTGTCAAGTTGGAGGCCTGTAACCAGTGGTGTCCCCCAGGGGTCAATACTCGGCCCAATCTTGTTCAATATATTCATCAATGACCTGGATGAGGGGACAGAGTGTATCCTCAGCAAGTTCGCTGATGATACCAAACTGGGAGGGGTGGCTGACACTCCAGAGGGCCGCGCTGCCATCCAGCGTGACCTGGACAGGCTGGAGTGCTGGGCAGAGAAGAACCTAATGAGGTTCAACAAGAGCAAGTGTAGGGTCCTGCACCTGGGGAGGAAGAATGCTAGGCACCAATATAGGTTAGGGGTGGACCTGCTGGAAAGCAACTCTGAGGAGAAGGATCTGGGGGTCCTGGTAGATAGTAAATTATCCATGAGCCAGCAATGTGCCCTTGTCGCCAGGAAGGCCAATGGAATCCTGGGCTGCATAGGGAAGAGTGTGGCCAGTAGGTCGAGGGAGGTCATTCTCCCCCTCTACTCGGCACTGGTGAGGCCACAACTGGAATACTGTGTCCAGTTCTGGGCTCCCCAGCTCAAGTGGGACAGGGATCTTCTGGAGAGAGTCCAGCATAGGGCAACAAAGATGACTGGGGGATTGGAGCACTTCCCTTAGGAGGAAAGGCTGAGAGAGCTGGGACTCTTTAGCCTGGAGAAGAGAAAGCTGAGGGGAGACCTTATTCTTGCTTCTAAGTATCTAAAGGGCGGGTTGGAGGAGGATGGAGGCAGACCCTTTTCAGTGGTTCCCAGTGACAGGACGAGGGGCAATGGGCACAAGTTGGAACATAGGAAGTTCCATTCAAACACAAGAAAAAACTTCTTTATGGTGAGGGTGACAGAGCACTGGAACAGGCTGCCCAGGGAGGTTGTGGAGTCCCCTTCTCTGGAGATTTTCAAGACCCGCCTGGCTGCAGTCCTGAGTAATGTGCTCTAGGCATTGCTGCGTCAGCAGGGGAGTTGGACTAGATGATCTCTAGAGGTCCCTTCCAACTCTGAAAATTCTGTAATTCCATGTATGTTACTAAACCCCATAAATAATCTTTTTTCATCCATTTTAATGTGACACTTTAAAAGGAAATAATTATGAAATAGCTTATCTATTGTGTGAGTCATAGTTCTTTTTTGAGCTTAAAAAATCATAAATGCATTATAAATTCCTATACCAATGCTTATCTATAACAAGAAAGTATCTGGTTTCTGGAGTTTATTAAAATTTCTTAAAAGTTGCTTTTACTTAAAAGTTCTTCTTAGACAAAATGTCTGTAACAAGAGTATGTATTTAAAACTGCAACAGTAAAGGTTGAGTTCATATTTATACTTTCAAACTATTTGGTGCTTCTGGGGGCTTTGGGGGCTTTGAGCAGCCTGGTCTAGTGGTAGTTGTCCCTGCCCACGGCAGGGGGGTTGGAACTAGATTATCTTTAAGGTCCCTTCCAGCTCTGATTCTATGATTCTACGATTCAGTTTAATCCCGGTGTCATTCATGTCTTTTACATGTTTACTCTCACCCATTTGTCAATACAGATGGAAGACTAAGTCTCTGTACTATAGAGAAAGAGGACTATGACCCACATTTATTTTTTTCTTTCCCCCAACTTATTTATGACTTCTGTCTTTATGGTTTTCTTACAGTTTTTCACAATTGAAAGTTAACAGCAATAAAATGCTAAGACACTGATATTTCTAACGTGTGTCATTTTTCTTCTGCTATGATTCCTAAGTTGCTATGTGGACATTGGCCAACTCAATCCATTGGGTCTCTGCCTGTCCAGTTCTATTGCAGCTGAGGTCTGGTTTTCAGTTTAAAAATGTGGTTATGTTGCACTGATAAGCAAGTGTTTTGTAGTGCCTCGAAGCAGCACGTAACAGTGGAAAACCTGAACAATGATCTGTTATATACTAGAAGAAGCAAAGTAATATTGTACAGATGTACAGCAATTCTTGAGCTTGACTTCTGAGTAAGATTACAAGCATTTGCAGATCAGAAGCTTATGAAGGGTTAGATTTGAACAAATCTAACTTTTCGATCTTGTTTACACTGCAAGTGTGGGTTTTCTTCTTTTTTATATCAGTTTATTTAGGACTACAAATATAATTTTCCATATAACACATAAGTTTGTTCAGTCTTCCATGACATATATGAATATATATATAATATATATAAATACAGAAGAGTACTCAGACATTTCTGGCTATTTGTATGCAAGTAAAAAAAATTGAGATGCACAAAAAAACCACTAGATTTAACAAGCTAACATTGAGGATCAAACATACTGCAGTCAACCTCTAGGTTTAGCTGAAGTTCAGTCATGCTTTTCAAAGATTTTCAAAGTAAGCAATATCACCAGAGTAAATCCAGCTTTTCAGTTTAAAAACAAGGAGTTCAGGATCTGACTTAGCTTCAAACTGATATCAGTCACCTGAAGATAAGAAAATTTCACCAGCTTAAATTATGATGATGTTTGTAGTTTAATTTGTTAATTCTAGTTCCTCACGTAAAATCATAGATCTTGAGAAGGTAATTTTGTTTGCTTACTAAAATACACTTTACTTTTTTCACTTTCAGTTTAGCTTTTAGTTCCCAAAGTCCTATTTGTATGTTACGTTTCAAAAGAAGAATTGTACAAGCTCCTGTTTTGTTTATCTTAAATATACACTTAAGTGATTTCTGAAGAAAAAGATTTTCCTGACATATATTGTAACAAAATTCTTACTAATTGGAATGTTTTAAAAGTTCTATTGGACAAAAAATCCACGTCAGTAGGCACGTGTAATACCCCAGAACAAAGTAACGTTGTCTAGGACTCTTTCCGGTGTACATTCAAGACACCTTTTAAGGTGCATTCTGAATATTAAATGCATACTAGCATAAACCCATAAAGTCACAACAGCTCATCAAAGGTTCTAGTAACTCAATATATATGCACAAGTCATGTAATGTCTTGGGAAAGGTTCAAATGAAACAGCATTACATGCAAACTTCAGTATGCCTAATACATAGTCTATAATTCTAGAGATTTATAATGCATGTAGTATAAGGAGAATATGAAGGCTAATTATATTTTTGACATTTTGAAAAGATTACACTAAATGTATCAATATGAAGAAAATTCTAATGCATTAGAAGAGAGTGAAAGAAAATGTACTGTTCTCACAATTCCTTTGTCATTTAATACTTGCTTAATAGACCTAGTCATATTCTAAGACCATTTTACAGTCTTTCCATACCATAGAGTGTCATTATCAAATAGATATAATATATTCAGTATTCCAAAGTACATCTGTTTTTAAATATTTGATTTCTAATTTCTTTTTTTAAAGTTAAATCTTCAAAGGCATTCTCAGGAAGTAAGTGTCCAAACTTTTTTGCAGATCTCTTAAAATCCCATATAGAGAAGTACAACAGGACTTGAAAATGTATAGACTAGGTATCAGTGCAACAGTGTCTTAGGCTGAATCTAAACTGACCTGCTAATGCATGCTCCAGGATGCTTGGTCTCATTTCTCCAGTTGTTTCAATCTGAATTGGGCAAGCATATGCTACAGCTTCTCTATGGCCACATTTCTAAATTGTCTTTTCACTGTCAAATCAAGGACTTGAGGTTGTCACCTAAGCTTGGAAACTTGCAGCACACTCTAATTCAGTAAATATAGATAAATTCTGAGATTGACACAAACCTTGACTTCTTATCTGTTGAATTTTGCAATGCGAAATGCAGGAAAATGCAAAGAAATGCAAAATGCAGGAAAAAAAAGAAGAAAAAAAAAAAAGAAAAAAGAAAAATGCAGAAATGCAATTTTGATGATACCAGGCTTCTATTACCATCATCTCTGCCTATATTTCTACACTGGGAAGAGAAGTAAGAGATGCAGAATGATGTCCTGATGCAGAGAAGTAGTTAACTTGGGTTTCAATCCAGTTGCTCATGCTCACAGTTCCATGCCACTGATGTGCACAAACAAATGCTTTTTTGAAGAAAATTGTTAAAAATATGCTTCAGAAAAGGAAAAAAAAACAACGACATCAAAAAACAACTCAAAACACACACACACACAAAAAAAAAGCAGTAAGAAAAGCAGAAAGAAGTGTAAGAAGCATTGATGCTGAGTGGGCTACAGTACATTGGTTTCAATACCGCTCACTGAAATTCAGCTACCACAGCTAACCTTATATTTTCCTATGTTCCATGAAAAGTTAGAACCATTTCTCTGCTTAACTGCCAAACCTTTTATGTTTAAGTAGTAACTCACAGGAATATGGCAATGTAGTATCTTTTAATTGAGTAAAATACTGTGTTGAAGTCTGTCTACATTATGCCAAATATGTATTAACATGTGTTACGATGAAACTGATACTCATATACCATGATACCGTGCTCATAGAAATCCTGTAATTGCAGTCCTATTCCTGTAGATCTTGGAAACATTATAGAGATAACTTTTCCACACCTTTTCCAAGATAATTTAGTGGTATTTCTTAGTGGAAAATATGCCTATTCATTACTTAAATGTATGAAGGAAACAGAATAATGGACTTACAGTCTGTAATTTTCAGGACTCTCTTGACTCCTCCACTTCCTGATCCTCCACAACCATCTTCATCATCACAGTCTCCACTGATTTCTTCATCCGCACCTCCACCACTGCCTGCTTGCTGGAGATCCCATTTATGATATTTAGGAAATGATTTGCCCTGTAACAGCTGGAGACAGGATAGGGTATGCAAGTTAGCAGTACAGATGGTTCAGTGAATACCCAAAATTTCATGTATGTCTCTCTAGTAATGATCTGATTTTATAAGAAAAGTCCAGGATCCACAGAATGAGAATAACTAATGATAATCACTACTACAAAAACATCTCTCAGACAAATCTCCGTAGCTTAATAAAAGCCACTTGCAACAAACACCGTATAAAAACAGAATGCCATTCACCACTGAATCAGCAGAAACAATTTATGCAGCACTTTTGATACAAAATTTTTATAAGAAAGTAATATGCTACCGGAAAGACAAACTGTCTAGCTAAGAGAAAAAGAAGTTCCTTTGTATAGCTGCTCTGCTCCCTGCTCATTGTGTAATCCATGCCATACTTCTGCTAACATAGTATTTATGGAAACAAAACACAGCCATTTTAACGAACTATAGCAAGTTAAACAGGACACTTCTCTTATTTTTTTGGCCCAGTTCAAATCATGACACAGCTCCAAAGCCAGCTGTAAGATAGGGTACTCTTTATCCCTGAGCTCTTTAACATAAATGTGGTAATGAACCTCCAGCAAGATACTTTTTTAAACAAGCGTTGCTGCCAAAGTTTCCATAGTTTAGTATATATTTATATATATACATTTTTTCAGCCTGAGAACATGCATCCTCCTCTACATTCTGTATCTATGTCTCAGTCTTAAAAAAATGTATTGGCTTAATAAGGTCTTTATATTTTGCTGCTTCATTAAACTTCAGCCCAAGTAGTTATGTTGTCTTTCCTCTTTTTTTCTGTTTCTACTTATTGAACAATACTGACTTATGACTAGAGATCTGAAAACCTAGATGATCCCACTAAATTTCTTTAAATATTGGTTCAACATTGAAAAAGTCTTCTTCAACTTTTTCCGAACTTTTCACTATACTTAAAAGAGTAGAGATTAAGGAATGAAGAAGATAGATTGCTTGTAATTTGTGCTGTGTTATTCTCTTCAGTCTCCTTAATTGTACAAGAGGAAGTATTGTCTCCATATAAGTTCACAAATCTCAGTGCTGATTCTCTATTAAGCATGGCTTAGATCTCATATTAAGTTCTTTATTAAATTTATACAATCCATGTAATTCTTCAAAGCTAGCTTGATTCACATTATAAATAAAGATAAAAGGCACTTAAAATGATTATTCAGTCATGCTGCAATTTTTATAAAGCTATTATTTAAGAGGAAAGGAAACAGGTTATAACTAGAGGATTCTGTTGTGTGCCCTTACTGGGTCGTCCAGCTGAATAAGGAGAATTACTAGCTCTATACTGTATGCCCAAAAACCTAGTACAATAAATGTTCTTCCCTTTGTATTGCAGGCTAAAATAATCTCTTTTTCTTTTAGGTGTCCAAAAAGGTTTTTCACTTTATCAAATTTCTGTCTTTTAAAAAAAATACTGTGAGTTTAATCATGCATCATTGCCTTTCAATTTCAATGAAAAAAGCAGCAAATACTATTTGCAACCATGTTAGTTTGGCTGAGTTATGGCAAGGGTTAGGTCACCAGTGTTGTGAGATTGCAGTAGGCACACCAATATTCCAGGCTAGATTTGCTGGATCTTTCCCTTAACTTTGGTGAAAGTTTCTTGAACTAAGATTTTAATATCAAAAATATGTCCTCTGCTGGTGGCATTTTATTTTCACAGAAAATTTGTGTTTTCTTACCACTACTCTGGTACACGTGCACAGGTGAATTATTTAGGTGCAAGTCAACTGAAAGGTCCTTGGGAGTCTCCAACTCCATACCTTGCCTGTGTAGCTTTGGGAAGTTGGGCCTCCAGCTTAGATCTCTCACTGCCCAATTGCCTAAAAGCCCCTTGGGATTTTCACTGATGGCTTAGTGGAGCACTTTCTTTGACACAAATAACAATTCTGAAAAAGGTTATAATACCAAAAAGAACCATTAATAAGCTTTATGAAAATTCATCTTTTAGAATGAAAGTACAGGTTTGTGTGACAGAAGGTATGTTGTTGTAATAAAGTACTTACAGGGTTCTGTAAATATATGACTTGGTACTGTACAACACTTCAGTAAGACCAAGAATTACTTACAGGAGCTACAGAGGCACCTACAAGGGTATTTTCAGATTCATAACAAATCTCAGAGCGTAAGCATAATTAGGAATGCTATCGCTAAGAATATATGGTTGTTGTACAGTCCTATAGGGTCTGGTAATTTTTTTTGAGACTATTTAAATTTTTTATCAATGACCTGGAAAGCAGTATAAAATACAAAATAGTAATCATAGAATCATAGAACGGTTTGAGTTGGAAGGGACCTGGAAGATCACCTAGTTCCAATCTGCCTGTCATGGCCAGGGACACCTCCCACTACACCCAGTTACTCAAAGCCCCATCCAACCTGGTCTTGAAAACGTCCAGGGATGGGGCATCCACAATTTCTCTGGGCAACCTGTTCCAGTGTCTCACCACCCTCACAGTAAAGAATTTCTTCCTAACATCTAATCTAAATCTACCCTCTTCCAGTTTGAAGTCATTACCCCTCATCCAGTTGCTACACTCCCTGATAAAAAGACCTTCCTGATGTTTCCTGTAGGCCACCTTTAAGTACTGAAAGGCTGCTATAAGGTGTCCCCGGAGCCTTCTCTCCTCCAGGCTGAAAAACCCCAACTCTCTCAACCTGTCTTCGTAGGAGAGGTGCTCCAGCCCTCTGTTCATCTTCGTGGCCCTTCTCTGGACTCGTTCCAACAGGTCCA
>VYXH01003489.1:117421-132425 GCA_013397275.1 Burhinus bistriatus
TGGCTCCTGTATCACTTGGAGAAGGAAGTTATCATCAACATATTCCAGGAACCTCCTGGATTGCTTATGGCCTGCAGTGTCTTCCCTCCAACAGATTTTGAGGTTGTTGAAATCCCCCATGAGGACCAGGGTGTGTGAACATGAGGCTGCTCCTATCTGTCCATAGAGGGCCTCATCTGCTCGTCCTTCCTGGTCAGGTGGCCTGTAGCAGACCCCCACTGTAACGTCACCTGTAACGTCACCTGTCCCTGCCCTCTCTTTAATCTTGACCCATAAGCTCTTGGTCGGCTTCTCATCCATCTCCACGCACTCTAGCTGGTCATTGACATAGATGGCGACACTCCCTCCTTGTCTCCCCTGTCCTTCCGAACGAGCCTCTATCCTTCCATTCCAACACTCCAGTCATAGAAGCCATCCCACCTCATCTCCATGATGCCAGTAAGATCATAACCCTGCAGGTGTGCACACATCTTTTACTCCTCTTGTTTATTCCCCGTGCTATGTGCGTTTGCATAAAGGCATTTAATTTAGGTGCCCAGTGAACCTGACTTACTGGTAATGAAGAACCTTTCACTGGTACAAGAACTAGAGAACTACTAAATAACAAAGAGAAGTGACAAACTTGTCTAAGAAATACCTCATCTAGTAAGCCAGGCAATTGAATTAATTTTTAAACACATACTGTATCGAAACACAGACAAATTTAAATTTGCAAGTCTAAATATTGTATTACATGCATATTAGAAGACAAAATATTCTATTCTGTGAAATAATTGTGGGTGTCCTGGATAGCCAGCAGACTATGAATTATCAAGAGTAGTGTTCTTGCCAAGGATGTTAATGCGATATCTTTGGGGACAGAAATAAGAATATGATGTCAGATTAGGGATGTTATATTAGTCCTAAATCCAGTTCTTGTTTCCTCTGTTCAGAAAGGATGGCACAGGAGTTCTATTGCAGTGGTTGAAAAGAAACAAAAAAATACTTTTGTTTTTATCTGAGGAACTCATCCTTTAGTGTAACAAAAAAAAACCTCACCTCAAGAATTTATTTAACCAGCCTTGTAAGCAGCTACAGAGCAAACACAGATTTGACAGATTTATGTAACAGGCCAAAGCATATAAAAATACCAAATTAATCAAACCCTTTTATTTACACATTCAGAGTGATCAAACAAATCTATATTGCCAATATCATACATTTAAAAAAAACCATGACAGTAGTTCTAGATCAAAATCATTTATTAAAAATTCTGGTCACGTTCTTAAAAAAAGAATATATATATGTTCTGGATCAAATAGATTCTGGTCTTAAAACATGAATTAATTCAGAGGTTCAAGGACAGTGTATGCAGGAGGTTAGACTAAATAACCAAAATGGTCCTTTCTGGCTCTCAGAAATTTATAAATTCATGTGACTATATCTGGTTTAAATGAGAAGACTTTTTTACTTTCCTGTGCTTTCAGGAAGTTACAAGTGATTTCATTTCTCTTGAGTGATATCACTGAAAGGCAAGGGAACTTATGTTTACACTCCTGAAACTGATGTGATATTGGTTCTCTTTCAACAAAAATCTAGTATCCTATTTACTTATCTTACACATCATATACCTTCAGGGGAAACATTGATTTTCTATGAATTTTATTTTATTCTTTTTCCATAAAAATATCTTGATGGCACTCTGTTGCAGCCAATGTGAACTAAGCTCAGTCATAATATTTCTTCTCTTTCATTTATGTGCGTATCGTATGTACTTGTGGAGGGAATCCCAAAGGAGCCCAGCAGTGAATCCAATTTACCTAATCGAATCAAGTCTAGAAGAATTATTTCTAGAAGTATGACTATTTTGAACTCTTTCAAATGAGAAGAATAAACTATGCTGAAGTTTATTCCTCTGCTTAGCATTACATACCTGAATACATAAGAAATACAGCATTTTTCTTTAGTGATCTCATTAAAAAACTATCTCTGTAGGCCAGAATCTCCTGCAGGGTTTCATTTCCAATAATGGAGAAGATCCTTAACAAAAAAGTGTATTTTAAATTAGAAATCTAGCTTATATTGGCGACTGGTATTTAGGTAAATAGTATTACAACTCTTTAAGCCCCTCATGGTTGTGCCTGGTGTTTTTTTTTTTTTTTTTAAATAAAAACTTACAGCTTTGTGTGAAGTACATCAGCTCCTTTCTTGTTTTTTTTTTGCTTTTTCAATGAAATTTTCAAAGAAAGAATGGGATTTCTAATCAGCTATAGCCTTTACATCCCTGAGATGACGCAGAAAGTGCAAGTAATGCCCACACTGCTGTGCCAAACCCATTGTTTTCTGCCCAAGACCCAGGGCTAAAACTCTGCGTTTCAAGTCTGCAGACTCATTCCACTCCATGAAATCACTGACCAAACTGCAGTCAGAAATTCTGAAGGAAGTAACACAACATTTCTCTCCAGTCTAAGCCAACTCATCTGAACACAGAAAGAAATAGACATCCATTCTGCTCACTGGACACAAGAATCAGTAAGGTGGCTGTGAGCCAGCACTGCACCACACAGCTCTAACCTACCCTTTGTGCTTTCTTGATACACCTTGATGACCTCAGGATCAAAACAGTTGCTGCTTAAACAGTAGAAATAGGAATTACCCCCGCTTATTACTATACTACTACTTCAAAATCCAGATGTTTCTTCTCAGTAGTTATTTATGCGGCATTCAAAACCCCTTAGTGAGTAAACAACATTTTCACAGAAAGCTAACTACTGAATTAGGTAGAAATGATGAATAATTTTCACTGAAGGTACAGCTCAACAAAGCCAGGCTGTGGGCCCAAGCATGAGCATACACTGTTCATTTTGTTCCATCCTTAGCACACTTCCCAGCCATCACAGGTTTGAACTGACACAGCTAGCACTCTCCACAAAAATGCTTGACCCCAGTTTGAGCCTTAACATAGTCTAGGGACTGTTCCCAACAGACAGCCTGGATATGGTTATTCTGCTCTGGGAAGTAGGACACTTGCAGTCCCTCACCAATTTTATTTAATACAACACATACTTCTTTTTGGGATGTCTACAGTGCTGAATAAAAGAGCACCAGGGAATGAGCTAGAGCAATAGATACTGAATGTCAACATTTCTCAATCTTTGTAACTTACATCTGTTTTGGATTACTCCAACCAGTTCTCCCGAAGGTAAATCTCTTATTAAAGAGGCTAATTGTAAGCACTGGGGACATGAATCAGTGTGTGCTCTCACCCTTGATCCTATTCTTATTTAGCAATATAGATGCTGCTCCTAAATCTAATTGTCCTTCAAAAAGTACTGTTTTCCTCATTTGCTACATTATTAAAGATAAAGTTCTCTCTGCTTAAAAATCTCACTTTATATCTGGGAGTGCATTTTACAGCTAAAACCGCTCAACTCAGGTTTTCACATGCGTTCTCTCTTGAGCGATTACTTTTCTTTCCAGTCATTACTGGTTCCAACTGAATACAGGAGCAAAAGCTTGTCTCTTGCACCTTGGTACAATCCCTGCTAGCACAGTTATGCACACTATCAACTTGATTTGTTTAAAAAATATTTAGATTTTTTTGACCTTAATAAAATGCATGTCTTGCTAACATCTCACTGTAGATTTAAATCATCCTCAGAAAATTAAGTAAACGAGTCAGGCATTTCTAAGATAACAAATGCAAGCAAAATTAAACTCCAGAATAATAGCTTGTACTCTTCTTTCTGTCTAGGTAGTTGAAATAACAGAACAAAGTCACATTATATATGATTAATGTTTACAGACTAATGTTCTTTGCCCATTTCACCCATCCATGAAGACAGCATAGCTACAAGCAGAAACAGATGATAATAACAATGAAAGGGAAACATACAAATTTCAGAAAAAAACCCATCACCAGCAAAATTTCATTTGAAATATTTCTAAAGCTATAGTATGAGCATCTTCAGTATCTGTTCTTAAGAGCCATGGATCTGCTTGGATTTTTTATGTCACTGTTCTTTTCTGTTCAGCTGTTTCATTGTATTCCTTTGAAGGTTATTGGTATAACGCCCCTCCACTAGACAATAATCTGTAGTGAAAGCTGTATTGCAATAATCAGTGGTGCCATCATAAGCAAAATTATTAACAGGTTATTAGAGGTACATTACAGTTCCTATTGCTACCCTATTGTGATTGGAGAAATTGGTGATTTAGCCAGAAAACTGATTTCAGTGAATGTAATTCAGTGGACAGTCAGTGGAGATGACTCACCAGCAGTGCTGACTCACACACTGCTTTCTGTTATACACCAACAGCATGATAAAGCTACTTTCTTCTTGCCCTTGATAACACTTCCATCCCTCACGTGAGTGAACTCTGGAGTAAGTGAGGAAAAGCAATAGCTGTTGTGTAAAATCCAGGAAGACTAAGTTGACAGCAGGGCTAATATTGCATTTAAGGAGATGTTTGAACATTAATAACCATGCCTCTCTTTCCGCTATATCATTCAAACACAAATTTAGGAATTAAAAAGAAGAGCTTCCTGATAGTTGAATAGGATTCATGTTAATGAATTATAGGTATTTACATCTGAGCTACTCATCCCAATATCTTCTGGTCAGCAGAAAGAAACAGGAATCTTTAAGACCCCGCCTCTGACTTGCTTTAGTCTTATCTATAGAACAAGGAGGACTGCATCCTAGAACCACTTATTTATTTTGGTAAGAAAAATCAGTTCAGATATGTGTAGATATATGGCTACATGAATTTAAAATTATTTAAAATTTAAGACTGTTGAGAAGGGGTGCGTAGCAATTAAGGCATCTCATAAAGAATGCAGTTTTGCTGTAAAATTATGCCAAAAGCTAGCCACAGCTGATTCAGCTGGAAATTCATTCTCGTCATCTGACCTGGGGAGTCAAAGACATCCAAACCTGCTCCTAAGGTATCATTCTTTTGTTCCTGGCTTTAAAAACTCCATGAGAGCCCCATGAGCTGACTAAGCTTTGAGTTTTTCCTCATTGTAGCACACAGCCTTAAAACAAAAATACTCTTAAGCTTCTGTTTTATCTGTATGATTTTTCGGTTGTATGAAAAATGAAAAAATAAATTCAGGGCAATAAAATTATTCAGTTCCCTCCAAACAAAGAACTGATTGAGTTTTTGTCAGCTTGAGGTATTTGCATCTTAATTTAGGTTACTAACTTTTAAAAAATCCTTTTTAATTATTGTATAAGGCTTGAGAAAGAAATTCTTTTCTATCTATTTTGACATTATGATTGAGCCTCACATACACCATTCTATAAACTGAATAAGCTCCTGTGACAGATCAAAAGTATGTTCCATTCAGCTGAGCCGCTGTGTGCGTTTAACACACAGCAGTGATGAAGCTGCTTAGAGCTTGGAAAACAAAAATACAGCCTAGAAGAGAGTACAGATATATTAAGGAAGCAGTTACAGAATTAATTTTTGCCACTTTCTGAAACAGAAGTTTTATGAGATTTTCAGAGATACCAATTATCCAGATTTTTGTGAAGAAATAGGAAATCAAGAAGGAAGGGAAACAACATGTTTGTTTAAATGAAATGGAAGCTGATTGTCCAATAACAAAAAAAAGATCACTCATCTAAAAGTTTGATGTTAGAATTTGGACAAATCCATTGGGACCATGACTATTAACAAAACATAGTATGAAGGACGCAGATATGAGGAGCGCAAGCTCCTCCTAGGACACACTGTAGCAAAGGACTCCATTATCCCATCTCAGGTATAAGAGGATCTCATAAAGCAGTCATGTCCACTTTGTATCTCTCCAATTATTTTTTCCGAAAAAGACTAAAATAATATTGCAGGAGGAAATAAGAGAGTCAGAAAGAAGTAAATAATTCTGTTTCTGTTCATATATCATGCCAATCTAATATACTAATTCACAGGTTCTATGCAGCTGAGTTACTCTGACAGGTATTCTGCATGACATAGTTCAGGTATATCAATAAGTCATGAAATTAATGAGTGGTTATAAAGCCTGTTCTCTGACAATTGATGATGACTTTGTGAAATAATTCACCCATGATTTATCAGTACCATCAGTGAGACATCATAGAAACGATTATCATTGGTGCCTAACACATAACAGGGAATAATTAACCAATTATTGACAAACAGGACATAGTAAATCTTTTAATTCCTCGAGGAGACAAAAAAATCTTCCTTTTAGCCCTGGGTAAATGCTGGAAATAAGTTCCAACAACAGGCGGCACGTGAAAGGTAGACTTGATATGCATACAACCCACTGATCTCCACAGCAGAAGAGTGAAAGTAAGCAGCTCAGAGCAAGAGTCAGCTGGGCCAGGAGACGTGTTTGCAGGGTTTTCAGTACTTCAGAAATCTTACACAAATGACAGCATATGCCTCCGAGACACTTAGGTCTACCAACGAATAGCTTCTGTAGATGGCAGGTCTACAAAAGACTTGTGTCCTGCACTTAAGCAGGAATACGGATTTTTTTTTTTCCTAATCTATCTGCATCTAAATCATTGATCCTTATAGTCTCTAGGTTTAGAAGACGGAGTACAGAATAATGCTTTATGTAGACGTCAGCTATCTCCAATAAAACTGAGGCATATACAGGTAACAAAAGGTGCTACCACAAGCGATTTATACACTCAGAGAACTGAGACACTCTTATGTACAGTTATCACTAAACAATTAACACCGAAGTATGACATTGCATCCCATTATGACACAATTTTAGAGGTTTCTAAGCAAATGGTAAAAGTCTTTCAGCACGAAAAACAAAATATTTCAAACTGTATATCTTTACAAAACTAGTACACAGCCAGAAACATTTGAAACCAAGTTAAATACAAGAAGAAAGTAGAAGGAAGCCTTTACTTTTGCATTAGCCATTGTTCTGTAGATAATACAAGTTAAAAATGGTCCCTCATACTTAACAAAATGTAAGCATTAAAAATACATTTCCATCTTCAGCAGCTGCACAGGTACTTTTTCCTTAGATCAGAGCATTTTAAATTGATCTAGAAGATGATGTGGGAGTAGGCACCTATAAAATTTAATACAGAACTCAGTTACTATGAAACAAAACCCTTCAGTATTCATTTATCTCACAGTGGACCATAACAATGTTGTCTATAGCCCAATTTTGTTGGGGATTGTCTACACAAAAATGGTTTACCCCCCCTAGTACAAAACAAATTAAGCAGGACCTTAAAATAATTAATAAGCAGGAACCTCCTTAGGTTAGTGAGATCAAGTATCATTTACGAAAGTATACCACCAGTCCTCATCTGTGACTTTGTCTGGCCAAATCATATAGTAAAGGTTTGCCACACAACACACCACTGCGAGAACATACATCCAGAGTCATCTGCATTATTTACCAAGTTTTTCTTAAGGTCCTATATATCTTCTTGTCATTTCCAACACATATCCTTCAGACAAAAAGCTAGTACAAACTTTAGTACATCATTTATGCCCCACTTAAGCCTTACACTGAAAGTTTTCCAGTCGCTGAGACTGTGTGCTGGCACTCTTGAGAAGACAAGTGACTTCTCAGTGAGGTTAAAACACAGGCCTTCCTTCCATCCAATTTACCCCCTGTCCTCATTCTTAAGTTGTCATTTATTTTCATGACTTCTATAGAATTATACTCCTGTGGTTATGCGCGTTGCATAGTAAGGCTGCTTTGCATAAATCGAGACTTATCATGTATGAAGGGCTGTATTTTTAAATCCTCTTTGCCTCCAAATTATTCTTAAAATAGTTGCTATTGCCTAGTCTTGTCAAAATGCATCACGCCTGTTTTTCAAAATCTTCAAGAGAATTAAGGTGTCCTTGAAGTATGGAAGTTGTGGAGGAGGGGACACATGTTAGTTGAGAACAGCTTTCTTGGTGCATAAAGAAGTGGACCATTTACAATCAGAGGCTTCTCAGAAAGCTTTGATAGAACTATTTGTTAGATCCCATTGGGTCTTTGTATGTGTGATACGATTATAACTTTTCTCAGAAAAGCTAGCTTCAAGTTCAAGTAGCTGTCTATGCTATTTCTCTGTGACATTACCTATTCAGATGCAATCAAATGCCATGCAGAATATTATCAAATAGAAGAAGCATTTTTTGAAACTCCTGAGAAAGCCTGGCTCATCCATTTTGCAGCTGTAATATGTGCCCAATAGTCTAATTATAGTAATCCTAATCTGTGCAAACTATGTTATTAAATGTGACATATACTTTAATTGTTGACAGATGACTTTGAAACCTGCATAAATATTTATAAGGTCACATGTGCTCCTATAGCTAGCACACACAAAATATTACAGGTATATTAGTCTGTCTCATCTGAATCTTTATATGCACATAAAAACTCAGGATTTCTATTATGATAACTATTTTATCGTTTAGGTTATCTGAAGACTTAAAAGGACTATTTTTGTTTTAAAGTGAAATGAATAGTGCATAGGTTATAGATAGTTTTGATTACTTTGGAAATCAGAGTAGTTTTTCAGCAGTGTATTGTGTTAGCCCATGTGCACACAGTTACTAAGAACTGCCATTGTGCTGTTTATTCATAATCACCCATCTTCACTGGTCACACACGTAGGAGATATCAATAGAAACTTTCAAATCTCCAAGAACAGTGCAGAAAAACAGGACCAATCCAGAAACACCATTCATTGACATGTGGAGGTAGGGCACGTTCCTTGTTTTTAGAACTTAGAAATCTTTGTTTAGACCACACACAATGAAAAACTTTGTTATTAAAGAAACAACCCAAACAACTAGACAATAGGCAACATTTGCAAAAAGTACTGCATAGAAAATTGATTCAACTACCTGAGCTTTTCAAAGATGTCCTAGGGTAGGCTTAAACTAACGAATAAGGTGAAGACTGAGGGGTCACACAAGTCACAAAAACTGCTTATGTATCTTTTCAGCTGCTAGAGTGGGAATCACTTCATGTAGCTTTAGCAATCTAAACTTAGGCATTTGTCTCTACAGAAAGACAGGCAAGTCCAGTGAGTAATTCATCTCAGCCTGAAGTTAAATGAAAGATGTTCACTGAAGTCAAATGACAGATTCCCTGTTCATATTCTCAGTTTGGAAAAAAACAGCATCTGTGCACGAATGAGGCTTAATTTTTTTTCACTGTAGGATTTGTGTACCCAATTTAGGCACCTGCAGGCTAGTTAAGTGGTACTAGTGGCCTTTTAGAGTCACTAGACCTTTTATAGGCAACGGAAAGAAACAAGCATCTTCAGAAGACTGACCTCATCCTAAAATAAACCATGTAAGAATGCATGGATGTACGCATTACTGATTTTGGAAGGGTATTAGCTGGCAGTGCGTATTCCAAAGAGTGTTGATTTTTTTTCCCCTAAATTCATGCACTAAAAGCTCTTCCTGGCAAAAATGACTCTCCTTCAGAAAATGAAGGGAGGGGGTGACCATTTAAAAGAACAAAGTGAAAATGAGAAACCTTAACATTTAACTGGAAAAACTGTAACCATGAAGTGACAGAATACTAAGTCCTTTCAAGGGGGTGTGATAACTTCTTTCTTTAAAGTCTGGTGGAGGGATCAATCAGAAAGGAAGGAAAGAAAGCAAACGTCAGCCATTTGACAGCAGTCTTCCTACTGTCTCAAAGATAGAGAAAAATGGTTTTAAAAGTTCTGAGAGTAAATTATAAAAGAATTTTATTCATTTTCCTTACAATTAATATAGATCTTTATGGCAAATTTTAGGCATTTCTTTAGCACAGCAATAGTAAGCTTTGAATTCTTTTCCTCATATCAGAAATATTTCACACAAAGCATACCAACAACTAAACATCAGAAATAGGTGAGACAGCATTCTAAAGCTTTTACAAAAGATAAAAAAATCTTGAATTCCTTTGAGATGAGAGACATGTTTATTGCATTATATTTTTTCTCACATAGAGCATCTAATTGGGAAAATACTAGAAACTCCTATTCAATACAGTTTTATATTTTTCATTTTATTGGGAGTATGAACTTCTAGCATTAAAACTTTAATATAAAATTAAGAAATCACTGTTAAAGCCTAGAAGAAATATCACAAGACTTTTTGTAAAGCACTTTGGGTGTTTTTCAATTTATCATAATCCAATTACATATTTACATGCCCTAGCTGTTCTGGGGATAATGTATGACAGATGGAGTTTGAATTTTGTTTCAAATGCTAGCAGAATTTATATATTGCACTTAACCTGAGAAGGACTTCATTATTGCAATGCATTCATTTCTGCATGGTTATGTAATGCAAATTTATGTAGAAATGAGAATCATTAAGAGATCAAGTATTAATGCAGAAAAATACAGAATGCTTTTGATAAAATATGAGTCAAAAGATATAAAAATGTTAAGTCTGAGGTTTAGTTTCTAGAGTTCAGTGTTCCCACTTCTTTTTATATCTTTTAAAAACTGAATATTTAATAAATTATAATCCTAGAAGATGTTCAAGTCTGGTGTTTTGCATACAACCATTTCCAATAATACACTACTTGCATATGCATAGTACAGATGTTAACAAAACACCTTTGCGTTTATAAACTAATACTCACTAATGGCTCTCCAATCTATCAGATACAGGAAAATTTTTTTTTTGTTTTATTGTACTGATCTTTTACATCCAGAGCTGGGCTATAGTACTCTGTAAATTACAAAGAAAACAAAGCAGTTCTAACGTGAGCTGGTACAGTATAGTGCAGTACTGGGCACTACCAGTAGCTGTGCTCCAGCTTGAGAGAAAAATAACACCCATAAAATCCCCAAGAGGCAAAGACTATTGGTACAAGCACAGAGTTAGGGAAGAAGATATGACTCAGAAATCAAGACTTTACATGTCTCACCCTTCCTTAAAATTCTGTTAATAGAAGAAGAGATATCACTTATTTTCTTTCATATAATACCGTAACTATTAGGATTTTCATGCAAAAAAATGAGAGATTCAGACTGATACTGTTTCTATGTCCACAATGATCCATATCCACATTTTCTTCTATTGTCCTAACTCTTATGCTATAGTCTAGTTTCATTAAGAAAAAGGTAGGTATGTTTTCAAGCTCTTCTTACAAAAATGCATCAGTGAAGAATAAACTCAGTATTTTATGGGCCCAAAGTGCTGAAGAGAAATCAGATTTGTAACCTCATAGTTAAAGATCTGAATGTTATAGTCACTGAAGGATAAATAAAGTTCTTCCTCCTCAAAGATCCTGTAGCTTGGACGTAGAGGCACTCTCCCAGGGAGAAACTGAACTAGGATCTCTTACCTTGCAGGACAGTACTTGAACCATCAAACTTCTATTTGAGGGGTAAACAAGGGAAAAAGTAACAGTTTCTTCTCTCAGATTGATGTTAAAAGACTATACCATTTAGAATATGTCATTAAATCCTCAACTCCACCAATACGAAGGAGCATACAGACACAATGGCTGGAGGGGAACACAAATAAGCCAGTTAGAGATGAGCCCCTGTCCCAGTCCTCCCATAAAAACCTTGGCCCCATGGGCTGGGGGGGACACTTGTCACCCTGACTCAGTGGGGGAGGATCTCTGTGGAGCACTTCACAGACTGAAGGGGTTACGTCCTAGGGCATGAGGGACACGTTATGGGCTGCAGGGGAAGGACATTTTGGGATCGTACAAGACTTAACATGAGATGTTTAGGGGGAAGAACAAAAGATGGGAAAAGGGAGAGCTCAGGAGGGGACAGGGGAGGAACAAGCATGGGAAAATAAAGGGATGAAGGAATGAAAAGGGTCAGCCATTTGTAAACAGGGTCTCATCTGTACACTTGTCTGGCCATGCCCTACCTGTGACGTGCACAGCCTGCCTTGTCTACTCATTCAACTCCACCTCTGACTATCATTTAGGATGAGAGAGTCCATGCGTATGTGTATGTATGTGTACGTGACCATCATACGGTCTGAGTGCCAGCTGCTGATGTGAGGACTATCAGTCACGCAGGTCCATGTGTCCGTGATGTTAGCAACTGAAGGGACTGGAGTGCATTGATGCTGTGTGGGTCCATGTGTCAGTGTGTGATCGCTGGACTGGAGTAGCTGAAGTCAGATAAGAGGTCTGGGACCCAGGTATTAAAGCAGACATAAGTCTGGGCTGGATACTGGAGAGATCAGAGGGTCTGTGAGATGGCTAGTGGAGGGGCCAGGAGGCCATTTGCATGGTCATAGATGTGTGAGGACACTAGAGACCAGAGGATCCAAGGCTGCTGGGTAGATGATGAGTGTCTCAGGGTAGTTACTGAAGGGATCCCTAATATGTGTGTCTGGGGATGTGTGTGGGCAAAGGGCATCTGTAACAGCAACTGGGGAGACCAAAGATCCAGGGTCAGTTAGTGGACAGGCTAGGTGTCTAAAGGCCAGTTATTGGAGAGACATTGTACATATATATGTATATACACACACACATACAGTATGTATGTATTTTCCACTAATAGGCTTTCACTCTGACCAGTCAGAGAAGTGAACAGGATCAGGCAATTGGTGCTGTTTGTATTTACATGAGCACTGTGTTTTCTGTCTGTGTTGATATGTTGCACACATCCCTGTTGTGTGTATATGCACGTGGGGTATTGGGAATACATGGTCAGCTTTGGTACTATAGAACAGTTTAACACAGAGCATAAATTAATGCTTGAGCTATAAAGGTTTCTCTTTTCCTCTGGAGCTCACTCTCACCATTTTCCTCCTGCTTCCCAAGCAAAATCTAGACTGTGTACTGTTTGGTACAGATTCCTAAATTAACATAAATTAGGGTTACTATCTGGCCAATTAAGACTTAGAACTAGTAATTTATTGGGTATATCATTTTAAGAAGACCCATTACCATACTAATTAATATGTAAATATTGACAGAGTAGATTATATTTACTACACAGGTCCCAAGGACATATTTGTGTTTCGCCTACATTTCAGCCTTACTTATGTGAAATTAAACTTTTCATAGCTCTTTTTAACCTGAAACAATCATATATTGTGTAGCTTATTAATGAGAATTTCCTGATTTTTGTCTTTATTCCATACTATATAACATACAGATAATCTATTCTTCACTAAAAATGAGTTGTTAATGACGGGAAAAGATGTGTATTTAATCAAATTGAAATTGAACCTCGACCTATGACTTTTCAACAGGACTATTCCAAATAAGAGTTCTAGCAAAGATATTTTATTGCCCAAAGATATAGCATTGCTGTTAGAATTGTTTTTTATAAAACAATAGAAGTCCTAAAGAATAGTACTTTTCCTTACTTACAGTAAGATATTGAAGAAAAAAAAAGACTGTCTAGATGCCTATAAATGTAGAAATATCATGACATGTTCTCAAACTTAAAGATATATGAAGAATATATATTTCACACAGTAGACCTGAAAAAATACTATGGTTTTTTTTTCCTCTGGATACTTATTCCATTTTAGATGACATAACTTTCATATTTGTTATTTATGAGTGCCTCATTTATTGGAAGGATATCACATAATAAATAATAAATAAAGAGCAAATAAGTAAAACTGGTCACAGTAACTTTAAAAAAAAAAAAAATCAAAGCACATTACCACCACATAATGAATTCTAATAAATGTTGACAATACTTTATAAACTGTCACAAGCTCTGAAAGATACTGTATGTAAACCAGGACTCTAATCCCAGTATCTGATTCTAAGATACAGGGAAGATGTACCGCACGGTGCAACCCACAGTCCTGGTGGCTTGACTGTCTTGTATCTAGTAGAAGCAAACAATGGAACACCATGGTTACATCTATGCTAGTACTCATCCATAGTATGCATTTTTAGCAGCCCAGGAGACAATCTTGGCCATTAGAATGCAATTGTTCGTATGTTGTAATTGCTAGTATGGTTTTGGCTTATGACAAGCACCAAGTAACTTCTTTGGTAAGAAGTTATGACAAGCCAGAAACCAAATCCCAATTGTCATTTTGGGTGTAGCTTCCCTGTTTTGAGGGTTGCAAGAATATCTGTATGAAACCAAGCTGTTCCACAGCAATTGGCCTCAGCACTAGAGAACACGATCAAGCATGTCAATTTTTTTAGAGTACATACAGCCAGACTGTCTTTCCTATCAACTTCATATCTTCAGAACTCTTCCTAAATGTTTTTTAGATTTGAAAACTACAATCAACCTCCCCAGCTTTCAATATTAACACAAGACCTCTTGAATACGCCCATGATCTTCTTTCAGTTCAATTGCATCAACACAGTAAAAACAGGCGATATTAAGTCCCATTTTCCTTAGGTAGCCTTAATGTCAGCTCATTTCTTGATAAATAAGATAAAAAACCAGTTTCTTGAAATTTATCCTTATTATCACAGACACAATAGTAGAGAAGGGAAAAAAAAAAAGAAAAAACTGTGAACAATTATCATATTCAGATCAGCAAAGTGATAATACCTGAATGTTTTAGATTTGTATCCCCATTACAAACATTATAGCAGTAGCAAGACCATGAGCTGCAGCAAATGAAGAGATTGCATCTGTTTCTCTTAAACAGTAACTACTGCTGTAATCAAGGCCTCCATCTCAAAACAATTGCAATATGCTGAATTGAGATGAATCCCACCCTAAGTATCAGCAAATCCTGGTAAGTGTCTCTGTGGATGATTTTAGCTGATACAATATTACTTGAATTGCGTTAGCTTTCTATCACTAAAGACTATACTAAGATATTATCTCACTCTTTTCAAGGATCAAAAATGCGTATGCTGATAATCACTGCACACAGTAAGTGGTTCAGTTAGCATAGAACAATTCAATCCTGCATTTGAGCCTTAGGTCTCCAACTTTGATTATAGTTGCTGCTCTAAGGCTGCATCTACATTAGTAAGTTATGTGGATCAACAGAAAGAGACCAAAACAGCAAAGCAGTTGATGATGACAACCTACTGCTCACTCGTCATACATTTAATTTTCTATTTTTTTTTTTTTTTTTTTTATTTTTGAGA
>VYXH01003489.1:132460-149346 GCA_013397275.1 Burhinus bistriatus
ATTTTCTATTTTTTTTTTTTTTTTCTATTTTTGAGAAACTCTGGTGTAGTCCTTCGGACTGCATTCCCCTTTGTGGCTGCATTGCATTGGATTTGCTCCAGGAGTGCATCTTCTGGTTAAATTACATCTAAGAGGAATCAAATTTATATATTCTGAGACGCGTCTGCATGTTCAGTGGTGACAACTAAGCGGACTCCTGATACACACTTAAACACTAATGCAAATGCACTTTGAAAAGCCTTACGATAGCGCCAAGTGTACACCCATTTGTAATAACAACACAAATAGCCATGAAATAGATATTTGTAGATGCTTACAGAAGCCATTCATGTTGGTAGAGTGTGGTTTTGTAATACTGACTAGAGGAGGAGGAAAGCCAGAGAGGAAGGAGAATGATATGATAACACAGTTCCCCAAATCTTTCCTCTCTTCCAAAAAGAGGTACAATTTGGAAGGAAGGAATTAATATTTGGTTTGCCATCTTTTACTGTGTTTAAACAAAAAGCCTTTACTCTCCAATTCGTAGTCACAGAAGATGATGAGGATACACATGGTAAAATACACAGAAAAATGGTTCATTTGGGGCAGTTTCAAATACTCAGCTGCAACAGAATAATCAGAAATATGGCAAAGAATGCAGCTTACAGTAGACCACCAGATTTTGAGATACAATTTATTCTGGCATAATAAAAACCATCTGCTTTCACACTGTTACTACTTCTATTATATAACTGAGTCACTACCTTATTTTCTTTTACCAGAGCTTTTTTCTCCAATTCACAACTTGCAAAGAGCGTAAGTCAGGAATATCGAAATGAAGGCCAGATATTCCAGCAAACATATTTTCTATCAAGAGAACTCAGAGCAATGGATGATCTAGAAGAAAAAATTTCACCTATGTAATTTAGACACTGGGGCCTCATTTTATGATTTTAATTATTCTGTTTAGCTATTACAGTTTTAAGTGTTTTGTGGTAATTAGATGAAACTAATTAGACATAAAACTATAAGACATTCATTTTCAAACATTTTATCTTAATTACATTGTAAACGCTGATATTAACAGATTACACAGCAGTTTGTTTGGCTGCTTCATTAAATGATTGCTAGAGAGTGCTTTTGAAGCAGTAATAAATGCACGCTAATACCCTCAGAGTCTGCAGTAGATGTGGACAATTGAAGGAAAGACACAGAAACTATGTACATTTACTTTCAAGCACAAGATAGAGAAATAGAGAAAGGAACATTACTTACATCCCCAAAGTCGCAGAGTAACATCAGAACCACCTTTCATCAGTAAGGACAACAAAATATTCCCAGACATGAATGGATTAACAGAAATGGGTCTAGCATATTAACTCTAAACTGTTAGTCCTCATAATTCAAAACAAAACTGAAGAAAATGTTAACCAAAGAGAAAAAAAAAATCTAAATAGCAGCCAAATACATCAGTGAAATAATTCTTTCAATGGTGATACTGCTACTTCAAGGGCAAATGCAGCCCAAAACCTGAGAAAACATACTTTTTAATTTTATTCAGTTATTTCTAAGTAATTATGTGGCTTTAAAATACCATCAATTTGCTTTGGTAATATCTGCTGTGGCAAATTACTATCATGCTATTCAGATTTTCCTTCCTACAACATGAGGATTATAAAAACGAAGCCAAACATACCAGCACAACATGCTATTAGAACAAAACATACAGAGAACCTTGGCTTAACCCTTGCAAGTACCTCTTTGGGATACTCTGTTTATTCCAGGAGTTTGATTTAACAACAGAATAAACTCTTGGCAAACAAAACAGAACACAAAACAGCCAGATGTGTTCCTGCCAGGCAGTTTCATTGTTCACAAACCCCCAAAAAACAAATGAAATACATTAGCATCAAACAATTCTTAGATTTTACCAAAAATCTCCAACTTCATATTTGAACACTATAGCATAACCTCTTTTTTCCTGCAACTGAGCTGTGCTCACTTCAAAGTCTTTCTGCAAAATAATCGTCATGCTGAGAGATTCAACTAAAATAGTAAGTACAGGACTAGTCTTACTCTTTCAGGAAATCATGGGAAACCACTAAAGACTGCAGCCAAATTCAGAGCCACTTTATTTTCCCTGCTTTGAATATAGAACATGAAAGTGAATTATCACATTTTCATATAAAACAAAAGTAGAAAGTATAGACAGTGAAAGTACGTATACAATTCTATGAAAAGTTAGTTTTTGATCACAGATGCTAAGCAATTATACTATTTGCTATTTTAAATATAAAAGAAAACTCACCACATATTGACAAAGCTGAATTTTAGCTATATCAATCGTATATTAAATAGTCTATGTGCTGAGGACACCTTTTAATGTTGGCACAGATAATAAGCAGAACAGTTTCAGACTGACATGGAATCTATGGAATGGATTTTTCTGAAATCAGTAAAAGGTGAATAACTTCTGTGATTTAATAAAAAAATATTTGGAAGACTGGGAAATACATGTTGTCTTGATACTTATCTCACTTCTGGGTTTAGGAATTTTTTCCCCAGTCAGCATCTTGTGAGGATTTACTTGTGTAATTTACTTGTAGTTTGTAAACTCCACACCATTTAATAAACGATCTGAGGCCGTGGCTCAGTTCTCAGCCATAATCATCCCCTCTTCCCCAACTGCTTTCTCAGACAGCCCTTCATCTTCATTATCCTCCAGACTGTATCAGTTGGCAAGGGCCATAGCTTCCAAAGAGCATATTAACATTTAAACACTGTAGCTGACCTCATGTGGGTTCTTAGGTTGTCCCTGTGCTATTTCCTAGTATGGATACAACCATCCAATTGAGCAGGGTGATATTTCATGTATCAACACGAATCCCGCACTACAAAAAGAATATTGACAAACAGATGACTAAAATAGTCAGTAACTATCACATAGTTTTTGATACCGAGGATTAGACTGCCCAAAATTTCGAACCTCAAATTCATACAAAAGGGGATTTTGTAAAATTGAGTAACAAAGTCTACAACTGTAAATTTTGGCACTCTTTGTTGCAATACTTAGTCTCATTGAGTATCTATTCCTAAAAAAATCAAGAGCAAAAGGCTCGATATAAAGCTTGTTGAAATCTATCAAAAGATTTTGATTACAGAGGCTTGTGAATCAAACTCCAAAAATGTGAATTAGGAGTAGTCTGACACAGTGAAAGTTTTAAGTAGAAGACCATAATTGTTTTAATTCTATCTTCTGTAAAAGCAAACGAATGATTTAGTATGCAGAACTCAGGCTAGAACTAATTGTCAGAAATAAAAATCCATAAATAGGAGAGACATTCCAGTCTATGACATACATTATATTAAAAATGTGCAACAGCCTCCTTGGAGAAGAGTTGAAAATTGAATTATGTGAAATTTTTTTATGCAAAACACGAGGAAATACCAGTGATAGCTGGTATTTTCTTTTTCACTTTCAAATGAACTTTTTCACTTTCAAATTCATTGTTTGAGCTCTAAATAAGCCACGGCATAACTCAGTTTGGAATTCATGATTCACACTGTTCTCAGTGAAATACTTCTTAATCAGCCATTATTGCCTATAGGCATGAAGCCAAAGAAATCAGCAGAGTAGGATGTATTTATTTATTAATTTTAATCAGTGCAGCTAATGCCAAGACCTTTAAACCATCTGCTTCGGTTAAGGAAAAAGTATGGACCACTGGTGATGTTACTACTGAAAAAACATTTAGAGGAGAAACATATGTTCCAATGGCACTTTGCCTCCTGAGTGCAGAGGGAAACAGGCAAACACTTAAAATATAAGAGCAGGATCTGCGGTTACTGTTCCAAAGTTCCGCATATTCTGAATTGCCTTCCAAGATATTAAGGTTTTTTTCTACATGTTTGCTAGTGCTCAAGGAGGCAGGGGGGAGAGAAAAACCCCACTGTAAGCAACCAAAAACTCTCATGATGTATGTGCGTGCACATTTCAAAGTGAACACACAAGTATTCATATGTTGACGACTGAAAGAACTATCTAATCACTCACTCCGACACATTCAGAATAAACAACCTGGCAAACTCACCTGGCGATTAACACGATGGTTTAGTGTAGATACAAATTTTTAACTTAGCCTCTGTCACTGCTACTTTTACTATTTCCTGGTTTATCCATACTTTAGAATTCTCCAGATAAAATGATTGTATAAGGCCAGAGGTGTGAGTAGAGGCATAGGCTGTTTGTCAAGGCAGACAGAATTACCTTCTTTCCCCATTCTGAACTGACTTGGTTCTGGAAACCATGCATCACAGACAGGGAAGTATAATGTGGGTGACCTGGGTGAGATAACTTGCCTTGTCAGCATCTCAGCTGCAACTCTCTCCCTTCCTATCCTACTTTACTGTGACTAACAAGAGCACAGATAATTTAAGACAGGTAAGAGAAAGTACTTTGCATAGAGCAAGAAGGTAATTTGTGGAACTTTTTACCATGGGAGATTGTTAAGGTAAACAATATGAGAAGTTTTACAGAGGAATTCAACAAATTCATGGGTCACTTGAAATCGACAGCATGTCCATGTCAAAAGGGACAGGCAGGAATGTACCTTCTAACAGCTCTAATACAACTATTGTGGATGGTGGCAGAGTATAAGAGGAATGGAGCACAGATTGTGACCAGGATTACATTCTCCCTAAACAGTACCTCCTATTGCTACTGTAAGAGATAGAGTACTGGACTCAATGGACCACTGGTCTAAATAGAAAGGATATTTCTGGTGTTCTTTATCATTTGGCACTGAAGCAATAACCTTTTGGGGGGGGGAATATCAAACTAAAAAATCCTACACATAAGATTAATTAATATTATATTAGTTTGTGGTGAAGAAAAAAAAAACATAGAAGATAGACTATTTGAAAGGCAGAAGAACTGCCCTGATTTAGAGCTAGAATAAAGATGATGCTATATTTCCATATATTTTAATTTTTTAAAGTTGTCAATGTAATTTGCCTATTTCTGAGGAACATGACATGCTGGTTCCCAGCCTAGGGATATAGACAGGCTCGCTATACTGTGTTCCTCCAGATGCATACAGCATGTGATGACATAGATATCATTGTGTATAAGCACCTTACTGAGCTTCAGACATTTGAGTTATAAGCACATGAGGACACAAATACAAGGCAAACATTTGCATAGAAGTGATTCAGTAAGAACATTTGTATTTGAAATAGCTTTTGAGCTTATGGATTAAGAACTAAAGCTGTGTGAGAGGAATGAAGACAGATTAGACCAGCGGCACTTGTCTTTCAGCAACATGCCTTGAGATGCATAACAACAGCACTTGTGAAATCTAGGAATAACTTACAGTGGAGACATTACCTCTTGAGAAAACTGAAAGAAAAAAATCAGATCTTCGTAATGCCATTATTTGAATCCTTCACATTTTTCCTCATATTAATTTTTCTATCTCCAGTTTTTAAACTGAAGTTTAAAAAAAATCAATAAATTTTGTTACTGTGCAGCATTCACAACTGCATTAATTAGCAGAAATGTTTTTAAGAAAGCATTATTCATTTATCTCTTTGGACACCTACATTACACAAAAAGTCTGAATTAAAGGCCAGGATGAAGGTTAAGTTGCTTGCAATTTTTAAAAAGGATTAGATTCAGTGGTATTATTCTAACAAATTTCTGACTAGTCATAATATATTTTCACACATACATGTCATGATTTAACATAATACAACACTGAAGAAAAAAAAAATCTCTACAAGAATTCATTCTCCCATCTAGAAACAATTGTCAAGGTACAATAATCAGGAAGGAACAATTCCTGCCTTCCCTGGTATTGGGAATAATGAAGATTCACACTCCTTTCTGTAGGCTCCTTCTTCTGGATGATTCAGGCATTTGGCTGCAAGGCCAAGCACACTACAGCTGATCCACTAGCAGATACCCTAAGCTTTATTCTTCCTAAGTACAATGTGAATGTGCTTCAAACAGATTAAAAGCTGGCAATATGGATGGAAATACTCAGATCCTGATTTTGGCGTCCTTCGGTTTGCCGTTGGTCACTATCTTCGCATATACATATCACATACAGCAACTAACAGAACAAAAAACATTTCAGGACAAAAACAAAACCTTTGCAGTCTAAGCATTATATCCACTGTGATGGATATAAAGACTAAAGATGTTTTAAAGGTAGATATTGATAACAATATTAAAAATGCAGACAAAACATGCTGCTACATGGTAAAGTACTGCTTTAAGTTCAAGTAGACCTTTCAAACAGGTCTACTGCTGGGCGGCAGTACCTGACATGCAAGACAGAAAATACGATTATGCTTTTGCTAAAACATGTATGGCATTTATAAATTAAAATATTTTCCCTAAAAAAATCTTGTCAGTAACATTGCAGTAGTAGTTATCAGTGGGATATCAGTAATATCACTAATGAAGACTAAAAAAAACAAAGTAAAAATGAACACCTGCCTTTTTCCAGAACAATCCAAATGAATGATATTCTGGATTGCATGACAAAGCTTCCATTGTCTTTAATGATGCATAATGGGGCCCTCGGTCATAGAAAGATGGCCATGTTTCTGTATAGTACCAAGAACCCATTTACTCTGAGAAAAGAAATAGCCACCTAAAAATAAAAATTTTGTGCATAATAGCTTTTTATGAAAAAGATGTATAACCCAATTTCATTTTGACAGAAACCACACATTGAAATGGCCATCTGAGGGAAAAAGTTTCAATTAAAATTCATTTGTGCTGTGAGCTTTAATTCTTAATATAACATGGGCTATGCAGCATTTAGATACAAATGCAGTAGCCACTAGCTCATGTAGAACTTAGCAAAGAAGTCATACTTATAGCTGGAGTCCTTAACTTAATGAAAGAAATTGTCTAATGTGATCTTTCACTGTAGTTACAACACAACTGAAAGCCCAAAACCTACTCTCCTTCCACGCAGAAAAGGGAACAAGTCCAGCACAAACCAGCCATTTGGTAATTCTTTCCAGGGCTTGATTTTAAGCATGCTGAATATATACCCTGCTATAGCAAAACATCTATCTACATGCTTAACTTTCTGAATATTTCCATCAAAGTCAATGAGATAATTCAAATGCTTTCAGGATGAAATAAGTGTGTTGAGCATTTTATACGACTGAACAATCGGGTAGAGCAATGAATAGCCTAAATATTTTGAACCTGATTCTCAGTAAGTGTAAATTGCTATTATCCCCTGAGTTTATTTTAACTATACAGATTTACAGCCATTGAAGAAATAGGGATTTAAAAATTGTTTAAATGCAAGATATGGAAGAAGTGCAACTATTTAATCATTGTTTTCTCTCTAAGAAAACAGAAAGAAAATATAAAAAGTTATTAAAAAGGCCACGGTTACACACTGCTTTGTGATAATAATCCACTCACTTATAGCATATAAGGTAAATATCCTATTAAAAATGAGCTAATAGATTCTGTAAATTTCGTACCATAGTAAGATCAAGAAAAGTAGTTAAACTATTAACAAATAAATAGTCACCTTATAGTTTTCCTTAGAGATTTGAAGACATTAAAGGACCTAACAAGATATGAAAATAAAATAAAAGAGTTTTGAAAATGACATTATTTAAGCATTGAAATAAATTGCATGCAGAACCACGCTAAATAATATAATCTATTGTGAATAACTTTCTTTCTTTCTTATTTTCTGATTAAATATACAAACTGGCCTCTACTGACATTTTAAAATGTTACTTTTACAGTCATGCCATGCATTAAATTATTCCATTTTGAAAGAATTCATTCATGACCAATTTATCTGATTTACTTCACTGCCAATGGATACGAAGAGACAGAAATGTTCTGTGTCACCAGCTGTGCTACTGGGTCTGGGTAAAAGACTCGATTATTTTATGCATAGCACCTGTAGTGGTTTTCAGTAATGAGAACACTGTAAATTAGCCTAATAAATAAGTTTAACATTCAGCTTGTGATAATTATTGATTTTTAGACTACAGGAAAAGAAGTGTTTCTTGATTTGTGTTAGCAGCTATGCTATAACAGGTTCCCTCCTAGGTATCGTGAACACACACTTTGAACAGAGTCTCATTTAGTGTGATCAAATACAGGAATGCAAACAAAACCCTAATTAATAGTTTCCCATATAGAATACATAAACTTTGAATAGTGCAAAAGATTATGATATAACAAAACAATTGAATCTGGATCAAATTCTGCATTTCAGTATTCAATTTGAAAGAAAACTTAATCTGGCATCAGATTTTGGACCATCACAAAGTGCCATGTGAAACTTTACTTAGAAAAATTAACTCCCATCTAACAGAGTCATGCTCTAAAACAGTAAATTCATCCAGCAAGGTGAACATTAAAACTTCACATAGTTAAACATCAGTTTAACTTCTTTCTCTTTTTCTGTTTTCAGCACATAGTGCTTCATAATAATTTAAAAGATGAATACAGGAAAAACAGAAACAAGAACAGTAACTTGGAGAAAACACACTTCAGCATTTTCCCTCCATCACTATGTATGCAAGCACTCTTTAAAATCTTCAGATTTATCCATAATGCTCACTTCTGATATGCAGCCTACAAAACACTGGGTCAGTGAGCAGGTGGTGCATTCAGAGTGATTTCATTTTTGTTATTTTAATTATAAATTTGTGCTCCTCCTTTCAACCTAACGGATTAATTATGCTTCTTAGTCATACCTGTATATTTGAAATTATTGCCTTTTTGTATGATTAGAAATAACCAGGTAAAAATCTGGGGACTACTACTGTATAAATAATATTAGTCTTTGTAAACAGAATCTTCATTGTTATTCTCAAATAGCTTTGGGAATTTGAAGATTTACTCTGTTCTTTTTTCTGAATAGGGTACTTCCTTATGTGAAAGTAATAATAATAATTAGATCAATTCAATGAAAAACCTAGGTTGGCAAGGAGAAGAGATAGAAAGAAATGTAGAGGACTTCTAATAGCCTAAAACCCCACTGTCATTGATTTAGCTGTTTCAGTCCACAAGCCTGGGAGAAAGAGCAACTGGTTATACTGTTTTAGACACTTTATCCGTTCAAAACCTTAAAGAGACTGTGTGTTTTTTCTGAAGCCACACATAACTGAGCGTCTTGCTGGCATCAAGGTAAACGCACTACAATTATGCAACCAGTGATCTAACCAGGAAAAATATGCTCCACCCACAGAAGTCCCCTCCTGGAAAGTTCAAGAACAAACTCCTTTGCAAAGCTGCTTTATTAAAAGGCCTTGCTGGCACCTGCCATAATGGAACTGCAGCAGCCTTTAAAACCAAAATCTCTCATCCATGTAGCGAAGGAAAAAAAGGGACAAAGCGTCTTTATGCTCAGTGCTGTCATTAGAGTTAGGAAAGTATTCTCTTCTTTAAAAATACGGGGTTGTGTACAATTTTAAATGAGCCGAGAGAAGGTGCAAAACTTCTGAGGCAGATCCATTAGTATTAAAACTGAGTCTCAGAGTCACCGCAACCATTATCTTGATCAAGTGTAATTTTCATGCTGAGCTAATTGTTGATTTGTTTTGTTTGGGTTTTTGTTTTCCTTTTTAATCTAAAACAAAGGGAGAGTTGGGAGAAAAATAGTTTTCTGTTGAGTCCTTTACCTACAAGCAATGGAACAGGTAACAACCTGAGGCTAGGGTTGAATGCAAAAGGTACAAATATGGAAACATATCCCTAGATCCTGATACTTCTTCCCTAAAAGGGAACAAAGTAGCAGGCAGCAGCTGGAGGTGAAGAAAGCAACAGATGGAAATTAATCAGAGAGGAACCACCTAGGGAAATCCATATCAGGTACAAAGGTTTCTTACTACACCTGTGAGGTTTGGAAATATCAGCAGCTCTGTCTCAAATCGTGCAGAAGAATTTCAACAAAGGAGAAGTCCCCAGTGGTGGGGCAGCTGGAGTTTAATGTAGGGGAGACACACACACACCATCTTGTGATACCAATGACCAGATGACGTAGAAGTGACAGTGGGAGGGTGAACTGCAGAGTCTGAGCAATCTTAGATTCCCTGCTTGGCCATTTGCTAAGGAGGAGCCCTGGATGGTTCCAGGGACCAGGACCTCTGGCAGTACCATTTTGGACAGGTTGCTGAGGAGATTCTCAGGGAGATCAAGGAAAGCTGAGGGACTGCTGCTCATCCTTACACTGTTGATGAAAGGCACACGCTTCTCATCCAAGAATGGAGAAGTAATCTCTGTGAAATGGAAGTGTTAAGTATTGGAGTATGCTCTGAGGCACGTCCTTCTATTGAAACTACTGGAGCAACAACTAATGAGAATAAGCAGTGAGAGAAACCACTGACAAAGTTATGGTTATTGAATGACAGCTACTTAAGAAGGTTGCATTCTGACTAGGTGTTTCACATGCTTGTTTATATGCAAAGATTAAAGCATATCTACATGTCATATATCCTCATCTTTAAGAAATGGCATGATGGGCTGTCCAGGCAGTTGAATCCTGTAACTCTTTTTTAATCGCTTAGAGAATTTTGACCTATACTTTGTCAGATAAGCAAGCTGAAGAGCACAAAATTGTTTTATTTATTTTATCTTATCTCCTCAACACAGTCCACAGACATTTAGGCTATATCAAGACTATGTAACATGGGAGCACTTCTGACTTCCAACTTCCTGGACTTAGGCATTAAAAATGGCCATACTGCCTCCATCCTTAGGGATAAAAAGGGGTGATATCTGTTGTTGAGATCATGCTACAGATGAAGGAAAACCTTTTCACAGAAAATAAATTTATTTAGAATCACCTGGTGACAAAGATCCGTCCTGCCTCTGGCAGCTCCGGTATATAAACACAGCCATAACCTTAATTTTATTCTGCTTTTATACACAAGACTTTGACAACACAGGTGATACCGCTGCTGTTTGTGCACAGTAACTATACACTCCGACTTGGTTTCAGTGGACTACATTTGTGCTTATAGCTATCTACATGCCAATACTCTAGCAAGTTATATTCAGATATTACATTGAACATACATTTACTTTAACAACCTGACTACTTCTTCCATATATCCTGTTTGAAACTGCATACATATTCAATTTCAGGAGAGAATAGTTTCCATATTTCATTGGCAGATTACAAATTTAATCTTCATGATATGGGGATTTTGTTCAGGGATCTGCCAAGCAACCATACATCAGGATTTTATTTTCATATACTACAGCTCATTTTAAACTTCAAATAATCCTTATGATTAAAAGACTGAACTTCTGACAGTATGTCTCTGATTGTACATTTGTTCCTCGGGGTTCTTCAAAGATGTAAAGTACAGCTCAATAAAAAGCTTAATATAATTGTATGTTGCTCACCATTTAGAAAACCAATAACTCTAGCATCTTAAGAATTCTAAAAAGATCTGTTAATCAGCTCCATAACTTCTTCTGTACCAAACTAAGTAGACTGTTTTTTTTTAATTATTATTATTTTATTACCAGTATCTTCAAAGACATGGAAGAGCAGATCTGTTCTGTTAATTCAGTTTATGCAGAAAACTGCCTTGTGCAACAGATAGCACTCCTGTGATTTTTAATTGATTTAGTCTGCTGTACTACCAGAACACTAATACCATTATACAGATACTTCGAAGAGCAATCAATCAGCCAGTGCTCCAAGAGAGCAGGAGCTGAGCTCTGGAACCTTTCCTCAGCAGGATCACAGCTTCTGCACGCCTAAATGAAAGAAGGGTTCTTACTGCTTCTCTTGAACAAAATGATAAAAATAAAATATAAAATACCAGATGGAAACCAAAGTCCATTCCAGTTGAGGAAAGGGAGGAAAAAAAGTCAGCAGATTATTCAGTGAGGCTCTCTTGCTTACATTTTTTTGCTCTGAACAATGTAATCAATCTCTGCATTATCATATCCACTTTACATTTTCCCATTTGACTGATTTTCAAATGGTATCACTGTCACATAAGGGCACTAGACAGAATTACTGTGCCTTTTCTGCTAGCTACTGCATTACATTTCTAATACAATATCTAGTCTTTTTGTTTTTCTTTTTTACATCCTTATTTTATCTTGTCTCTGACCAGTGCCACCACTATTCCTAATTACACTCAATACTTTGCATGCACTTGAGGATGGATTATCATTATTTAACAGCAATTTATCTCCCAAGTGCTCAAAATTTACAAGGTAGCTGCACAGCCACTGTGTATGGGAATATGCATATAGGAGTATAATAACACCTTTTGAAATCTTTTCTTCATGTTATATTCCATATCTTACTCCCTGTGACATCTTTGCTATGTTAGTCTTGATTCGGGATGAGAAATAGATAGGTCTACTATTACCACAGTTTTTGAGAACTTCCTCTTATTCCATGAATAACAGTTGAAATACTTGATTTTAGAATAGCTTTTATAAAGTAATCAGCAGCTTTTACAATCATTTGGCTTATTCTGCTTTGTTAGCAAAACTGAAAACTGCAAGGATTAAATTTCAGCATGTCAAAAACTTCTGATGCCAAACTACAAAGTAATCAGAAAAGTTATAAAAACAAAGCTTGTTACATCAAATAATTTTAATGCATGTTTCCAAGTTTTCCTCTGAATTATAAACCCACAATAAATACTACAGTCTTCCTAGGTAACACTGGTGCTCACAGCTCTTGGTACTGGGAGGTATGGAGCATGCGGGTCCCAGATCAGATCCTTTTCCCGTACAGGAGGAAACCATAACCTTCATATCCTACACTCTCTGATTCCTGCACTAAGACCCTAACCATGCCTCCACTTTACAGTCCCCAAGTAGCAGTTTAACCACATGCCACCAGTTTTTCCTACCTGTCCTTCAAACCGGTACTGTCTCCATCCATTTCACTTCCTGCCTTCATCTTTGTCACTGGTAGCTGTAATCATCTATGGGAAGGTATGTAATCCCACAGCCAGAAGTCAGCATCTCCAGACAGTCAGTTTTTACTCTGAAATTGCTGAGTCTCAGAGATTTAGATTTAGGACCTCTACAAAGGCAATTGTTAATTGTTGATACCTCTGTTATCTAAGGGATCTACCCTGCGTCTAAGGTCAGCTTCTCCACATGGGCAGTGAGATCATACAGATATGTTTCCTGTAATACCATTTCAGGGTTGAAATAGTCTGGGAAGTTCATAGGGTGGCCGAACCATTAACTTTTATAAAAGATTTATAAACCAGTGGTGATATATGTTCTTCTCATTTCCCAGAATTTCAAAATCTAGTTAGGATACTGTTCCTAAGAATCATGCCTGTGCAGACTAGTCCAATCCAGAACACTGAAAATAACAGTTTGTAAGTGTTTTTGGGGGGGACTGTGTTTGCATATTTCAACTTTTCCCCAAAGACAGGAGAGCTAGAAATTTGTTGTCCTGGAAGAAAAAAAAGATTGTGCTGTTTCGTTACCTATCTGCCAGTACCCCCCTAATAATTTTTAACAGCTTTGGTGAATTCCAGACAAATTTGATAGAGGGACTGGAGTCCAACCATTCTGTACACATATTTGGAAATCAATGACTAACAGCCATTTCAAAAAGCAGATGGGAAAGTTTAGTTGTGTTTGGCCATGGTCAAGTAATCAGCTGGGGAAACAGCAACCTAACAGAACAGATGTCAGGTGAAGGAAGTGGGAGTGCTCAGAGGACGTCTGCACTATACACTAGTAACGTGCCTGTGATGGTCATGGGTTAGAACTGTGCCTATATTATTGATAAAAAGTTCTTATGGACCAAATTAAATGTGTAGAAATAATCAGAAACTTTAGCCAGCCTAATAAGCTAATGCATTTTATTCCTTCCATAACTCAAATTAAAATTACAAGTGTTTACTTCTGTTGATTTTTTTTTTCTTTTTTTCCATAAACTTGTCTAAAACGTGCATATCATCCAGAAATTATGAAGTGAAAGCAAGAGTATCCTTTGAGAAAGGACAGATTTGGTTTTACAAATCCAGAAGGATTACAAGTTTTTCTTAAAAAAATGTCAGTCCAAAAAAACTGGCAGAGTCTAGCAAGAAAGGAAATAAAAAAAAATATTGAGAAGTTTTAATTCAGGCAAAATATTTTAATTTTTTAATTAGTAATCTCGGTTGGTATTGAAATAGGATTTTTTCTTGAATGAAATATAATACCACTCCAACTAGAAAAAGCTCACAGACCTTTATTAGGAATGGATGCCACCTACTGGAAATCAATCAAGGCAGAAAAATAAAATCTGAGCAGTGCTCAAATACTCAAAAGAAAACAAGTAAATTACTGTCACGTATAATCTCTAAATGCATGAGTCAACATGTGGGCAAGCTCACTGACAAAATTTAAAACAGGATACTACCTAGGTGAGTAACCTAAGAGAGTGCTAGCAGTTGTATATACCAAAGCAAAGAAATCAGTCACTTTTCAACTTTGAACTCTAAACTAAATGACACAAATGATCATCTGTGGTTACAGATTTCTGAAGTGTTAAGCATTTTTTGTATAAGGGACGATCATGCAAAAAATGTGACCGTAGGAGACATTGCATTATAGCCTTAGGCCAGGAGCAAAGATATGTTCTTTGGCAAGAGTTGAAATAGACCTCCCAGTCACATTTGGTCAACAATACATCAGAACACATAACAATGTCTTTCTGTAATAACTTCAAAAAGCATGGAGCTGTAAAATCAAGTCACAATTTTACATCAAGACCAGAATTAGTAAGGTCTCTAGCTTATCCCTAAGCAGCAAGTAGACCAAATTACAAGTTCCCTTAAATATTATTTATTGAATTGAATGGCAGCTAGTATAGCCACTTAATCATTAATCAATGTTCTAAAGTGAAAAGGGTAACACTCCCACTCAGACGATTAATGTATTTTGTTCTTTTTTCCTCTCACAGACAAATTTTATTCACACACACAAACACACAAAGCATTCCAAGCATATACGCTTTGTGGCAGTTCAAAGTTTTTGGGAACTCAAGACACTCCAGACATCCTAATGTTATAGCCCAGTGACTAACGCCATTCACATCCTGCTTGGCAAACATCAGAACAATTTTTAATGACAAGCAAAAGTGTGAAAGTACAAATTATAATGGAATAAAGTGATCTTGGATATTCTTAAAGGAAATCAATTTGAAGTCATTGCTACTTCTAAAATAATGTTTTCTGGTTTTGCGTATTGCAGTCTTTTTAACAACAACAACAAAAAAAAAGCCTTAGAAGTCATGTTTGGTTCTTAGTGTCTCAACTGTTCTAGTCGCCCAAAATTGTTAAAGATAACATATACAAATGCAATACTCTAGAAAGAAATAGAAATGTCAAGAAGCAAGACAGTTCTTAGATGGTGTAAACTTGCTCTAATAGCTCAATTGAAATATAAAATTATAAAAAGCAAACGAAGTAAAACATGACAATAAATCCTATATCAGATGTTTATCCAATTAAGAGTTAAAGTTGTTTTAATAAGGCACTAGAACTCAAAATTAAGTAAGAAAGTATATTCACTGTGTGTCAATTCCTTGCCAGCCTCACCCAGAGGATTCTTGTCAGATAAGACTTTATTAATTTGATACGATATATACTTCAAGAAATAAAAACCTATTCCAAAGAGAACCCTTGTTCCCCTAGTCTCGTAAAATTTCAGCATTTTTGCAGTGCCATTGGCAAAGGTAGCAGTAAAATGCAGGGGAAAGGTTTGAAAAATGATAGTATCCTGCTAAGGTATAAGCACATTGTAGTGGTTATTGCACAGGAAAAAGCCTTGTGAAAGGCTGCGCAAAACAGATATATGCTGAATAGAAAGTGTAAAAAGCAGTAAGTCTCCTCCTAAAACTATGCAGAAAATACTTTAAAATTACTAACTGATCTTATATATGCAGTGACAGTGCATTCTTGCCAGCATAAGAGAACATGTATTCAGTTTCCATAATCTTAGCACAGTTACAGCAACAGCAAAACAGCTTTAAAGCAAGCGCAGAGTCAAAGTCCTTTTCTCTCTGAGGCTGCATTCTTTGCGTATCAGTTCTCACGGATCTCAGAAAGAATTTTAGAAAAAAGTACAACAAAGTCAAGCCCCATGTCTCCTTATATAATGTTTTCAAGTACTACAGATCAGCAGAACAGGTCTGTACAAGTACCACTGAACATAGAGGATGCTGTGAGGCATTAAGTAAGGTCACCGTAGTTCAGGAAATCCAAGCAAACAAATAGATCTGCAAAGGGAAAGAGGGAAAGAAAACTTTCAAGTAAACAAAAAAATGCAACTGTTGTGCTGGAAGAAAAATTGACAACTCCCTGCCTTCAAGACTCAAACATTGCACTTAAAAAACACCAAGCACTGTCACACCCTTGAATTTTATAAACCATACGTAACACCTTATCACAACTCATAACTAACCTTAGCTACTGGAACAAAATGACTGCTAAAATAATGCAATCTGATCTGCTAGAGAACTTCTCAGAACCGTACTGCTCCTTGCCTTCTTCTCCATCTTAATTAGCATTACAAGTACAGTTTATGATCCCACTGTAAATCCCCAGTAGTTACTAAATCTGCATTTAATTGCACAGGAAAAAATTTGAGTCCATAAATTATTTTGTCCTTACTGCTTCCTCTTGCTCTCAACAAAATGGTATATACACACTCCTTTCAGATATCAAAAATAATTCATTTTCTATCCTCTCTATTTCTTTTGTACTCGTCTCTCAAAGCACCAGTCAGAAAGCTCCAGTTGTCCCAAACAGCTCAGATTAAAGGTATATCTTTCTAAGTCTTTGATATCTTCTGTTCTTCTCATCTTTTCCTATCATCTGTATTTTTCTAGTTTTATTTTTATCCCCCATGTGGCTCTCCC
>VYXH01003489.1:159646-172052 GCA_013397275.1 Burhinus bistriatus
AAAAAAAAAAAACAAACCCAACCCAAAAACCAACAGGCAACAAAACCAGGTTACTAGAACAGGTCCCCACATCTCTCAAACTTTTTTTTTTTTTAAATAAATGCGCACACGTGCATGCACACAGGTAGCTGATGTGAAGTCACTTGAACCCCCTCCCATATACAATGTACACTGAGTACTCCCCCTGAAACCTCAAAAACCCACAAGGGGAAAAGGCCAATATTTTGGCCTCCCCACTGCACCCAGAGGTTGACCCAGTCAGAATGGAGGTGGATTTCAGGCCACTATGATGTGAAAAGTGTTGGTCAAATGGCAACATGCCAAATGAGAAAACACTCAAGACAGGTGGCCAGCACTTTGCTGTGATTGCTTACTTCTTCTGTCTATGCATCTATGTAGCTGCGAGGGCTCATGCCTGCCAAGAAGGCTGCCTGCCCACGCAGAGAAGTATAACTGCAGTGAGAGAAAGAAATGAGTCACACCAATTTCCAGAGAAGAAAAAGACAGCACAGCACATACTATCAAAATGCAAATTGATTTACAATAAACCATTCTAAAAGGCTAGTGTAGCTTAAAATTAAGGCACTAGTTAATCTATCATTGACTTAGAGGATCAGCCAGTCTGGCTAGGAAAATAAAAAGAAGGGGAGGGTGGGGGGAAGAAGGTAAAGTCTACCTGCCTCTCTGCATCAGGCACATGATACATTAGCCTGACCGCTGAAATGAGGTGAGTATCCATACATCTGTCTTGCCCCTAGGTCTCATGTTATACTTCACTTACATCTCAGATGTTTACAGGATTTGGTAGGGGTTTGGCAATGATTTTACAGTCAAAGACCTGATAATGGTCAATATAGCTACACCAAATTGCAATTTTTTACAGACTTTTTTCTGTAGCCCTCCACTTTTTTACAGATTGTAACTGGAATACTTTGTCCCTTGGACAGTGGCCATCAGGGCTGAGCTTCCAGATGCCAGGAAATGTCCTATGTCATGAAGCCTGAGAAAGCGTGAGATTTTGCCATATAGAAATCAGTGCCTTGATCCTTTCTGGACCCCAGTAGTTCCTCCCTGCCATGACACTATCGAGTGAAGTTCTCTTCTGTGTCCGCAACATGGAAACTAAATACCACTCCAGAATGGAGCCAGGGAAGAAACCTACATTAGATGTAGGGTGAATGACTTGGGCCCCACATCAAAAAGTAAACCAGAAAGTGATCCAGCTTGTACTAAATATTTTCAAACCCTCAGCCACTTAACTTGAAAATGTACAGGAAAGATTGACGGGTAAGCCCCATATGGACAACTTCATCTAAGTCTGACCCCACAAAGTCCCTGAAGTGTGATAGCTTATCAGAAAAAAAAAAGGTATCATCCTATGCAGCTTTATCTTTCTTTCGCTATCACACTTTTTTCCTCTCCCAATATAGCTAGCTTTTCTGAACATATTGCTAGTTCTTCTTCCTTTTTACGGAGTTTCAAATGATGCTGTCTAGAATAATATTGTAATTCTATTTCTGTTTTTTTGCAAAGTAAACAGTGTTTAATCATTAGCAGACATGATTTGGCCTGACATTTTCAAAATTAATTTATTACATTTTTTATGCTTTTTACACTAAAACCAGACCAGTTCTAATCTCAAATATGCAAGAGCCTGTGACTGCACTGGTGAGTATGATCAAAGAGCCTATATGTCACAGCCTACTTTGCTTTCTAAAATTATTATTTATCACCCATTTTGCAAAGAAATGAGATCCCAAAGCAAAAGTTTCTCTTCACCAGGATCCTGTATGTAACCTTAAGAGCAGAATTCAATAAAAATCTTAAACAGACACAACATATAAATATTCAGTCTGTCAAAATCTCTGAAGCTGTGCATGACAAGGAACTGATAAATCAATTACATTTCCTCTACAAAGTTGACAAAACTTCTGCACTGGAATATAATCATCATTAACAGATTTTGTTTGTTTGTTTGTTTTTTTGCATCTAGTGCCTGTAAATATATGTAATTAAAAGTCACATATAAAGTCACTATGTCACTATACTGCTTACAGACATACCTAGTCTCAATCACATGTTAGTATGAAACAAAGATACTGGTCATTCTATCTCAATAATAATGAAAACACTGAAGTTTTAAAATAGCCCATTAAAAGATTGTTATCTGTTCTTTATAAATAATTGTACTAATTATGTCTCTGTGTTATGATTACTGAACTTTTTAAAATCTAGCTTAGATGGGACATTTTTGTTTTATACTGGGTGGCTTCAAGGTGTATGGCTGCTTTTATTCAGCACAGAATAAAATTTACAGGTTCAATTCGATAACTAACATCAAGCTCATCTATTTCATAATTAGTATAAGAATAGGTTGATTCTGATTTACTGTGCCTTGTTTTCTTCTACTCTTCAAATACATGGGAAAAATGAGAAATGATTTTTTTTGTAGGAATCACAGAAGCACAAAGTTCCCTGGTTGTGATGGTACAATGTCACATGACAAACCTGAAATTCCTTTCAGGTCATATTGAGACCAAACACAAAGTGGGATAAAACTCTGACTTAAATGGAGAAAACACCATGTTTTTTTCCTTGCCTATGGGAAAAGTTAACCATGTCACAAGAACAAGTATATAATGAAATGGCTTTAATATACCAGGTGACAAAGTAGATTCATGCAAAGGACTTTAGAGCCAACAAATAAAACCCTTTTTCTTCTGTATCATTATTATAATTATTACCATTTTATTATAAAAAATGCAGTTGTCGATGACCCCTCACCTCATTTTTCCCTTTCCTGTTTTTTGAGGTCTTATGGCAGCTTTTCTCGGTCTGTAAGTGGACAATCAAGGTGGTAGTATACCAACAACAAAGTCATGCTGTGATTTTTTTTCTTGTTCATTTCTGGGAAAAAGTTTGATAAGTCTCTTCAGGAAACCTAACCATACTCCAAGATGGTTCATGACTGAACATGCACTAGTATGCCAAAACAAAGAGATGGGGAGTGCTTTGGGAAGGGAAGGTGGGCTTCTGGCAGGTTTGGGTGTAGAGCTGCTGCAGAAGTGAGGTCTCAGGATTAGTCTGATGTTACAGCTACCCATGTGCAATGACAAGTTGTGGCCAACAGGCAGATCCTCCTCCCGTCCACTCCTCAGGTGCAGGTTCCCATCTGGTGTCGGATCTAGCTACCTTGCAGCTGAAGAGTAAATTAATTCAACCTGCCGATCCAACAGAAATTGCCAAGGCCTGGAGGACACCACCAAGACTCACTGTTCCTGCCTGGCTCCCCTGGGGATCCCCCACCTTACTTACAGCTGAGGACCCCATGTCAGCCCCCCGGGACCACCAGTCCCTGCCCCCAGCAATGTCGCAGCAGGGCTAGTTTCCAGCTCCCCACAGCCCTGCCCTGTCCCAGCCTCAGCATCAGCCTGTCCCTGCCCCAGCCTGTCCCTGTCACCAGGGACGTAACTGATGCCCACATCTGGGGCTCCCTGGTGCCCTCCAGCTGACCTGCTCCTGGATGGAGAGGTGGGACAGACCCTGGCTGTTGGGTCCTGCCCTGACACCCCATGGGGGGCCCTGCCACTCCCAGTACCCCAGCCCTGGAGAACAGCTGGCCCACACTGACAGAAACCTTTTTTTTGGGAGGGTGGGGATGAGGGTTTAATCAGCTGGACCTACCCTCTCTGCCGCCCTGTGATCATCAGCTCCAGAGCCAGGGAAACAGGAGTGCACACAGGCAGCATGATGGTGCTGCTCTGACAGCATTTCAGCTTCGCTTCCTCTGAGACCCAAAATAAGAAAAGCACAAGATATGTCTGAGCTAACAGTTTGCTCTTTCAAAAGAAAGATTTAGAAATCCCTACTCCTCTCTTGTCCATTCTGCTCTGCCTTCCACCATGTGCTCCACCTACTTACTGTTGATTTTGCAGCTCACCCTGTCCCTACACAAATTGATATAATTGTCTATTATGTAAAACATAAGAGGAAAGAAGGTGAAGTTAACATAGACCTTGTAGATCTTCATGCTGATAGCTGTATCACAAACACTGTAACCATCATCATCATCTTGCGCTGCTACTAAAAGATGCCACCTTGCCTCTGACTTGTCGATGACTTCCCCACTTTTTTTTTTGCCCTCATGGAGCCTGTGCAGACAGGCAGGGAGCTGAATCTGAAAATTAACTACTGCTAAAAGAAACCCTCCAAATATGTCAGTTTTAACTTGCATTAGTTGCCTGATCCAGCTCACCAAATGGTCGGATGAATGTGCCTGCAGGTGCAAAACATGCAGCTGTGCTGGGCAGGGGAGAGGAAAAATTCCCTTTCAGAAGCCATCTCAGTTGATACCAACTTAAAATGTGACAGCCCAATGAAAGGTGCGGTAAGAAGAGTACTAGTTACGTATCTTTAAATAGTAATTAGGAAGGATATGTATCCAAGAGGTGTAGGAAAATGTGGTTAGACGTTGGCATCTCATTACAAGCCTAAGGAAAAGCCCAATATAAATTTCAAGTGTGAAAATCTGTTCAGTCTACTGAAAATTATATGATATTTAGCCACTCTGATATCACAATGATACCAATAAGCTCAAGTTTGTGTTGCTTATTTTATTGACTAAGTATGTAACAGAGATTGTTACGAGCATTGAAAAACCTCTAAGCTCTAATGACAAGGTAATACTTGTAATGATGGTGGAAGACAGACAACTATTTATCAGTTGACTGTTCTTGCTTGGATTTTTTGAACACTGGACTTTGATAATATCAGCAATAACAAGGTGTTTAGAACACTACCATCTTTTCTGCTTTTTTATGATAAAATTACATTTTCCACAGATAACCTCAGCAAGATTGTTGTAAAATGTAACCTAAAAGTTCTCAAATCCCATCTTAAACTGATTTCTTCCAGAAATTCTCTCAGAGATTTTTTCATCCGACATACCAAAACCAGATAGATTTTGCATCCTTCCAAGTATACCTTCTTTTATGGTAAAATGTCTATCACCAGGTCTAGCCTTCAAACAGTTTACACATAGTTCTCAGCTGAAGTCAGTGCATGCTCTGCTGTGCAGGCAAGTCCAACAAATCAGATGCTTAGATAGTAAATTCTTCTGATAAGAACTGTGTGCTTGTGAAAAAAAATTATATGGAAATATGTATGATAGAGCTGAATAACATTTTTAATGTTGGGTTTTTTTGGTGATTTGGAAAGAAAGTCATCTTACAGTGAAAATGCTTTAAAAACTGCTGAATAAAAAAATCCCTGAAAAAGTATGCAGAGTTCTTTCAATTCTACTGTGTGAACAAACTGAAATGGTCCACACAATTTTGAGTTGTCTGTATTTTTTGTTGAAATTAATAAAATTAACTAAAACTGTAAAATAAAAGTAATTTCAAACTGAGAAATTATAACCTTTAATTTTGAAAACATCAAACTATTTTATTCTTTTTTTCAAAATCAGAAGTTTGGTCAAATTCATAAATATTTGCAAAATTGACTGCTACTGAGTTTTCATACTTTGTCGGAATAAATTTAGAGCAAAAATTGCACTCACTTTTAATACTCTGTTGTATTAGAATATTTAATACTCAACAATATTAGGCACAAAATACAATCTTGTACAACCCAATATTCTGTGAAAGAAATAACATCAATAAAATTGAAATGTAAATTGTCAGTGTGAACTGTACACCAAATGATGAACAATTTTGTATAACCAAAAGTGAATCAGTTTTTCTCCATAGAGAATTAGACCGAGAAGGGTAATGGACTGGGCACTTGGAGACTGAAAATAAAATAGAGAATGACCTTATGCAGATTGTCTTCCAATTTCAGGTATCTTCAGATAGGCTTGGCTAAAAATAGGGCAATTTTTGTGAAGTTCTTCTTCAGTTCTATCTGAAGAAGCTAATCGTAAAACATTACATAATATAAAAGACATGATTTCTGTTTTATGAAGTCTCATTTCAGAGCATTCAATATGTTAGTATTGTATTTAGCAACAAACTCCATCTCTTAACTTCTGATAATGGTATCAAGTAAAGAAAACCAGAAAAAATGACAGAAGTTCCCAGCTGTCGCCTAAACTTCAAAGCACAGTACTAAACATACTGCGTATTTTAGATCATAAAAACTTTGCAATAAATTCATGCACTCACATACTTAGAAACACTGGAAACTAGAAACTTCTACTAAGCTTTTATTAAATTCCTTACCAAGAATGAAGAAAGAAAAAAAAAAAAAAAAAAAAAGAAAAAGAAAAAACCCAATTTAAAAGAGAAATAAGGCAGTGCCTGGGTTCATCCATATATTTGTGCACACATTACGTTTTTATGTTTGAACATGTGTGGATAAAAAGTAAAACAAAATAGTCAAAGCTTTCTTAAATTAGGATGCATCAGTTAAAGATTTTCCCTAGACTGTGCAGAGCTGCAAGGCAGGCTCCCTGCTGTTAAAGTCACCTATTCATACTGTTGGGAGTATAAGTTTGCACTAACACTTCCAGTATAACATAAAGCTGTATGGTTTATATTATTTAGTTAACGATAAGGAAGACAAGTATCAGAAGATCTAAGAAGTAAGTATGTTTCCTGAAATGACAGAAACTTTCAGTCAGTCCTAAGAAACTTAGTCCACTTTCAGCCGTTGAGGAATAGATGTTTGAGTTTAATGATTTAATAGTGCTACTCTGAGTTTTAGGGAAGAAAACATTCACTTCTGATATGGAATCCTACGGAGAGTGGAACAGATGCTCTGTGAGATCTTCTAACCCAGGCATCTGTTGTATGGTCGTGGACTGTGGGCATCAGGACTCAGTGACCCACATGACACCTTCCTAGCTTGTATTTTCATACAGTAACAATAATTACAGTTTTATAGTCAAAGATTGAGCAAATATCATGTAAGTAATAGTACTGAAGTTTCTGTTATTGCCAAAAAGATGCAAATTTTGTAAATTTGGCTGTCAATAGGGAATGGAACAGAGTTCACATATGAAAGACCTGTAACACTTTAAATGAGTACCTACAAGAGAGAGATTTACTTGCAAATAAAGAATACATCTGTTTTGACTTTCAGACTTTGTGTAATACATATGGGACACAAATTTTAGAAATTTGTCAAAAGAAATTAAATCAAACATCTCACAACAGATTATTTCCTTCAACTTCTCACTTTTTAATTGACCTTTTACCACCACAAAGTCTTAGCGTAAAAGTTTATAAAAACACTGAACCACATATTTTGCATTATGGCTTACGGAACACTGAAAATGAGATTAGAAGAAAGTGATGCTGAATTATTGAAGTTGAAACCCAGTTTCAGTCTACATTAATGTACAAAAATTATTTCTACTAAAGACATTCATAATGAACAAAACAGTACACATAGTTCAGTGCGAATGGACACAGCAACTAAATGCTATAACAATGTCACTGGTGAATCACAGTCCTGATGAAGTAGTTAGAGGTATTCATATCAGCTAAGCTTTATTGGGAAAACACTGTAATTTGATTGTGATATACAAAAGTAGGTTACAGAAGTTAACGGACACATTTACTTCCACTGCTTTTAGTTAAACCCTGCTAGTTTAATAGGCAGATTCTCCTGACTTCATTGAGTCTACACAAGGGAAACTAAAGTGATGTAATTGACATTTACAGGTGTGGTCACACATCTACACTTAACAACAGGAAAATTAGGCTAAATTGCTAAAAGGTATATAGCACTTATTTGATTATCAGCCATTAATAATGATTTTTTATTATTATTTTAAGTAACTTATTTTTATAGTGCCAAAGTTCAGACAAATATTACAATCCTGTTTTCAACAAGCAGAAAAAAAGGAAAACCTAGCAATTGAGGATGTGACTTTTCAGGATGAAAACTAGTTACTTATAGCATAATTTGAACTGACCTCCGATAACCCATAGCCTTCAAACCTGTTCTGCAATATCAGCTTATACATATGAAAAATGTAAAATTCCTTAATCACAAAGAAGCTAAAAGCAGGATGGCATTACAGAGCAGCAATTGGTTTGCTGGGGGACAAAGAGAAATGTCAGAGTTAAGCTTCTGAATTCTTACTCTTGTCTCTTTGCTAATTATTTTCTAACCACTACAGTTCTGTGCTTTACTCTTGCAGGTTTCCTAGTGGTTTAAAGTTCAGTTTAGGTTACCACACACTGGTACTTGTAATCGCCATGAGCTTCACCTCTGTATTAAGAGGGAGAATATTCAGAAACCATCATGTAGAAGGCAGTGGAGGTAAAAGCTAGGCTGTAGGATACTTCATTGGCCAAATAGGCCCTGTATTTCAGATGTACATTGGAGGATAATGTGACAGACATTTCTATTCCAGAATTCTCCTGCCTTGTGTCTTGATTAAAGTCTCTATTTGGAAAATAAAAACAACAACAAAAAAAAAAAATCAAAGAAATTTCAGTTTGCTCATTAGGTCACAAAACATTTTTGTCTCTCTTGAAATGATAGTTAACAACTAATAAATCATAACAAAACATTTCCCCCAAAACCAATTTGTGCAGTGAAGCAGTTAGCTATAACAACCCCTTAGCTAAAGACAGCTGGGATTCAGACTCCACAGTTTTAATTAATGAATTAGCAAATGTCATCTAAAATATATGAAAAAGGTACCTCACAATTAAAAGTAATTGCATTTATTTGGAGGCAAAAGCTACATATTTGTCCTTAGCTGTTAGAAAGATTTCTCCAAGTTAGCACACTAAAGAGGTTATCAAAAACTAACAGTGTCAGACAACATGAAAAATAGTATGTCCCATTCACTTGCAGGAGATTTTTGCACAAATGAGGTCTGTTTATAAAGGAGAAATAAATGTAACATATAGGAGCTCTTAAAATGATTACAAGAAAAGATTCCCAAGTACCCCTAGCAAATTTTCAAGTATAAAAGTCTCTCCAGAAGAAATATTACTTAAAGATATTTAGTTCCACGTATATTGAAGAAATAACTGGAGTCATCAAAAACAGCGTGTCCCTTTTGACTTGAGGAAAAAAAAAAAAAAATTACTGATGTATTGAACAAAAGACCAGATCATGATGTTGAGAGCCACTAACTAGTTTTGCCATTTTATTCTAGAATTCATAATTTTGACAAACTTAAAAAAATAGATATTACATGGAGTTTTCAAAATCAGACTATGGAAGTTTAAGTCTCACTGAAAGTCAATGGGACCTGTGCTTTTCAGCCACTTAGACTTTATTGAAAATATTCCCTTAGTACAAATAAGTGTCTCCTGCCATATCTATTCTTTTCTACAATTACAGAAAAATGGTAGATAATACAGACAAATGGAAAAGAATCTGTAGGAAAAAAAATCACTTGAAGAGTAAAAGTAATCCAGGTTACAGATTCTGGATGTTGTGTTTATGTTTGCATACTAATGAAGTCTATGCACTCCAGACTACAGCAAAATCAGTCATGAGCCCTACTTTTAACCATTTCCATTCACACTTCATGCATACCAAATCGCGAACTCCACAGTTGTTTAAAATAAGACTTTATATATTACCTAATCTCTGGATCTCTCTGATCTAAAGAAGATTATATTCAAATTATATCCATCATTATCACTCCAAAGAGATCCAACTCAATCTAGTTCAAATTTCCTCTTAGAAAAGTTTTATATATAAAAAAATGGCAGTCCTTTAGAATTTTAACTTACATCTACAAGAAACAGCAAAATTAGGTCAAATATCTTCGTTTATCAAATAAGATGTATTGGCTTGGAAATGCAGTGATGAAAAATATTTCCTGCCTTTCTCCAGCATTTTCCATCAAAAAGCAAGTTTTTATGCTAGCAAAACAACAGAAGTGCAGCTTATATCTTCAGAGAGTTAGAAAAAAGTTTATTCAACACATCTTTTGATTTTGTGCTCAGTAATGAAGGTCTGCAATTCCATAAGCGGGTCATACATTTTCACAAAATATGTGTTGTTTCTCTAGTTCCAGTTACATCTATAGGTGGCCTTTAACAACAGCTATTTCTTTTTTTTTTCCACTGACTTGCCGTGTAACAAAAAAATTTGGGCGCTTATTCCTGTGCAATACACATATCACTTGCTGTTACCAACAGCTTATGAAATTGAACATTTAAAGGAGTTTTTGACATCACTCCCACCATTCAACATGCTGCAGTTGTAGATCAACAGCAAAACTGGACTTGTCTGCATTGTCTTCAAGTAAAATTGAACCTTGAGTTTATCAATAAAAGGTAGAAGTTTTATTTTACATTTTCATATTTTAAATTTATTGAAAAAAACCTGAAAGGAAACTGAGAGGAGGAAATACACAGGCTTCATAAATATAAATATATATTTTATGGATTTGAGTGGTAGTTTCTGCAAATGATCTCAAGGTGTGTCACCATTATCAATTCATGAAGGTAAACAAGACTGGGGAAGGAAGTATAACTAACTCCCTTCTTCATCACCGGAGACAACAAAGAATCTATTTTTTTGAAAGGACATTTAATGTGCAAGGTCCCTCTTCTGCTCTCAAAATTGGCAACTTCATGCTTTTTGGTGTGTTTTTTTTCTCTATGAATTGTAGTAGTCCCTGTAAACTCAAAGACAGAATGATACGGCTCTAAATCTATCTCATAGAAATGTCAATGAATCATACCATATCTTCTAATGATGCATGTTTTGACCTCGGGATATTTCAGTTTTCCACAGAGACCTCTTCTACATAGCATGCTTCTTTTAGAGGCCTCAGCACACAAGTAGAATTTATAGCAGAAGCCAATTATTTTTTTTTCTCTTAAAGACCGTGATATTGTGAAAGAAAAAATGTAATAAGTAGAACACATTGCAGACTTGCGCATAACTGTGTACTGTGTTTCCTTGTCTTTACAGTCCAGTCTAATTAAAAAAAAAAAAAAGACAAACCAAACCCAAACACTTTTAAAGGAAATCAGTTTCTATTTGATTATAAAGAAAAATAATTATTAAGACTTAAGACTCATACAAGAAGTATAACAGTGCATAGTTTAAAAGATTGTTATTACAATTCTTGATTGCCAGATGAGACACAGGGTCAATGACCTTCAACCTTCAATTATTCTTTAACAGCAACATGAAACACACTCTGAAGTACCTCATTGCAACTGTATAATAATCAAATTCTGTTTGGTTTTACACTTAGAAAAATGAATAAAACCATTCTTATTAAAAACACACACAATAAGCGGGCTCTTTCTAAAGCATAATCTGAACTCCTATTAGTGTTATTAAAATTGACAAAAGTTCACTCACAAGAAAAACATACCCCAGTGCAGAAAGTGGCCTAACTATCTGTGAAGCATTACAGAAAGCGGCAGAGACCAGCCTGGGCGGAAGCACTGTGAAACGCAAACTTTTATTTTCACCTGTAGAGTGCCGGTTGTTGAGTTCTTACTGGTGCTTTAATTGCATCTGTGCCCCTTTCAAGTGGTGGTATTAAAAAGGCTTATTCTACACCATCCCACAGCGTATAATAAGCATTCTTAGGAATGCTAACTTACAGTCTGTGTGATAAGTTTGGTAACATTTCCAGCTTCCTTTAATGACAAACTCAGATGTAAGTATAATGTAGAAACTTCAACCAGCCACTTAGCACTCCTAGTCATCACAATAAATACCAAAGGTACAAAGAGATGAAATGATGTAAGTCAGATTTTAAATTCAATTTTTTTTCCCAAAGGTGGACTGCAAATATCCAAACTTCAAGGGAAGGAAGAAAACAGGAAAAGGTCCACCATAAATGATTACAATAGTATTTGTAGCACGGACATTCACACTTCTTTTACAAGAAGAATGTGTTCCTCCCCTCAGATCGATTCATAATCCATCAGCCAGAACAATGCTATAGGTTTGTGAGATCACTAAATGAATTCAACATAATAAATAAGCCAACTGTAGAAAACTTGCAGTTGACCACAGAGCACAAAAAAACCCCCACAATGTTCCAAAACCAAACACACAGTGGAGGTGGCAATTGCAAGTAGTGGTTTGGATTTTGTAAAAATTTACCAGAATATCACAGATGGGGGGGGTGGGGTGGGGGGTTGTTTTTGTTTTCTTTTGTTTTAGGGACCTCTAGAGATCATCTAGTCCAACTCCCCTGCTGACGTAGCAATGCCTAGAGCACATTACAAAGGATTGCATCCAGGTGGGTCTTGAAAATCTCCAGAGAAGGGGAATCCACAACCTCCCGGGGCAGCCTGTTCCAGTGCTCGGTCACCCTCATCGTAAAGAAGTTTTTTCTTGTGTTTGAATGGAACGTCCTATGTTCCAACTTGTGCCCGGTGCCCCTCGTCCTGTCACTGGGAACCACTGAAAAGATTCTGCCTCCATCCTCCTTCAACCCACCCTTTAGATACTT
>VYXH01003489.1:172325-211888 GCA_013397275.1 Burhinus bistriatus
GGGAGACAGTGTCAAAAGCCTTGCTGAAGTCAAAGTAGGTGACATCTACTGCTCTCCTCTCATCCAGCCAACCAGTTTTAACATCACAGAAGGCTATCAGGTTGGTCAAGCATGATTTACCCTTGGTAAATCCATGTTAACCACTTCCAATAACTTCCTGTTCGTCAATGTGTTTGGAGATGACATCCAGAACAAGTCACTCCATAACCTTCCCAGGGACAGAGGTGAGACTAACCAGCCTGTAGTTCCCTGGGTCTTCCTTCTTGCCCTTCTTGAAGACTGGAGCGATGTCGGCCTTCTTCCAGTCCTCAGGCACCTCTCCTGTTCCCCATGACCTTCCAAAGATGATGGAGAGTGGTCTAGCAATAACATCTGCCAGCTCTCTCAGCACTCATGGGTGCATCCCATGAGGGCCCATGGACTTACGGATGTCCAGCTTGTTTTCAAAGGCAATGCTTTGGAAGACACTGGACTTTCAGTATCTGGACACAACTTTCTCCTATATGCATAGGTTCACTTTTAAGGGAAGACTAGGGTGATGTTCAAAAGAACAGGACTGTAGGGAGCACCGGTAAATCTGTAGGGCAAAACAAGCTCAAGAAGTATCTCAATCTTTCTTCTCCTACACAAACCCAAGAAAACAACTGAGATTTGTAATTATTATTAAATTTGTCAGATTGGTCTTGCAGTTAGTTATGCTTGAACCTTAAATAGGTAAAATACAGAAAAGGATATACAATTTTAAGTACTTTCTAATAACTTCAGACAATGCCTTGGCAAACCAGGAGAGAGGTTTATTACTCTTGTGATGCCTAATCTTGGAACTTTCAAAAGCAGTTTCATCGCCGCTGATCTTTTAAGACTGTACCAGGAGCCACAAAATAACCAGGAGCCAATAGTCTGATTTAATCCTTATACTTCCTAAAAAATTAAGGTAAAGTTGATTTAAATTGCGAAAACAGGAAAAAATTCCAGCATATAAAACTGTAGTTAGATGGGATTAAACTCCCTCAGTTTCAGATTCTGTAGCTCTTCTATAATCCTGATATTTTAACACTTTAGTTATGTAGTTAAGGATTTATATATTTAGTAAATTAGTCCTATGATCAATATTTCATATTAGCCCCACCCAGGATCTGTGTTGGTAGCAACTTTTTTTTCACCAATACTACACAGAAAATTTTTCAACGATATGAAATAGTTATTAAATGGGTGATCATTTTAGTGACCAGTGAATTCAGTAGGCACTAGATCAGACCATATTTTATTTCTCTGGCTAAAAAAGAGAGTTTCAAGAAAGCAAAATAATTTCCTGGGCTGAGAAAATTTTACTGGGGAATTATAAGTAAGACAGTATGCAAAACTCAGTTTTTGATGAGTACTTTACTATCTACTGAAATTCACAATGAGTAAATTGAAAATATGAACATTTTGCTTGTGAAATGAAATTTCACTATCTTCAAGATGACAAAGAATTCCAAATACAAAAATTCATCAGGCAGAATGGAAACCAAAATATAATGACACAAATATATGATACCTCCTCAACTCCAGCAAACTTCCTCTTAATATAAACAACATACAAATTCACATTATGTTCATATAAAATGCTAAGTTTATTTAATTCTCTACAGTTTCAACATACTTTTTAATTCCCTATCCAATTCTCATTTCCTCATCTTATGCACAGAGATGAGAATCAGTAGTAAATTATGGGAGATATACTGACTTTTCTGCTTTATAGGACCTGTAGTTCTCTATTTATGTCAGACATCATGTCTGCTAAATTAAATAAGTAACCGTTCTCAGTGAGATTTCAGTGATATCCAGTCAGCAGGTTATTTCTGCCCTTCCTTCCTAACCCAGAAATGAATTACTGTAAAGGAAAAGAAAACATATTTGTCCAGAAAAATGAAGGAATGCAAGGAGGAACTTGAAAATGTGGAGATTAGTGTGAGGTGATCACCATGATTACAACAAGGCAGTAAATATCTTTTTTGCATAATACAATTCATGATTTTCTTACATGGTTTACAGCTAATTATCTTTTGCAGACTGTATAGTTTGAGGATGCAAGTTCTATTTTTATTATAACATAATATAACATTATTAAATTATTCTAATATAGATTCCAGATAAGTTCCAAACAGTTTTATTTTTAGACATTTTCTTCTAAAAATTAATTCTCTTCTAAAAGGCATTAAATTTTTCATATAAAATGTCAAAATAGATGAGAGAAGCTTTTTTAATATTGCTCAAATTTATAACAAACCACAGTTTCTCATGAAGTCCTATATGTTGGAAATAATAACACTACAGTATGATACACATGGAATTTAACACTGCTGGTTCTTTAGTCATAAAGACATGCAACTCTTACAGTCAGTCTTTTTTCAGTACTTCATTATCTCCATTGTGAAGTTTCTCCTAATGTGTAATATGAACCTTCCTCATAGGGATCACAGCTTATTATTTCTTGTCTAATCATATAATCATAAAATCATAAAATGTTTTGGGCTAGAAAGGACCTTAAAGATCATCTAGTTCCAACCCCCTGCCATTGCCAAGGACACCTTCCACTAGACTAGGTTGCTCAAAAGCCCCATCCAACCTGGCCTTGAACACTTCCAGGGATGGGGCATCCACAACTTCTCTAGGTAACCTGTTCCACTGCCACACCACCCTCCCAGTAAGGAATTTCTTCCTAATATTTAATCTAAATCTCCCCTCTTCCAGTTTGAAGCCATTACCCCTCGTCCTATCTCTACAGTCCCTGATTAAGAGTCCCTCCCCATCTTTCCTGTAGGCCTCCCTTAAGTACTGAAAGGCTGCTATAAGGTCTCCCCAGAGCCTTCTCTTCTCCAGGCTGAACAATCCCAACTCTCTCAACTTCATAGCAGAGGTGCTCCAGCCCTCTGATCATCTCTGTGGCTCTCCTCTGGACCTTCTCCAACAGGTCCCTGTCCTTCTTTTGTTGTGGGACCCAGAGCTGGACACAGTACTCCAGGTGGGGTCTCACAAGAGCTGAGTAGAGGGGCAGAATCACCTTCCTCCGCCTGCTGGTCATGCNGTAGATTGTGTCACTTGCTCTTCCCTTATCCATCAACACTGTAACCCTTCTATAGAAGGCCACCAAATTTGTCAGACACGTTTTTTCCCTTAGTGAAGCCATGTTGGCTGTCACCAGTGACCTCTCTATTTTCCTTGTGCCCTAGCATGGTTTCCAGGAGGATCTGTTCCACGATCTTGCCAGGCACATAGGTGAGACTGACAGGCCTATAGTTCCCCAGGTCTTCCTTTTTTGCTTTTTTAAAAATGGGGGTTATGTTTACCTTTTTCAAGTCAGTAGGAACTTTACTGGACTGCCACGACTTCTCAAATAAGATGGACAGTGGCTTAGCAACTTCATCCACCAGTTCCCTCAGATGCATCCCGTGGATGCATGTCATCAGGTCCCATGGACTTGTGCACCTTCAGGTTCCTCAGATGGTCTCAAACCTGGGTTTTTCCAAGAGTGGATGGTACTTGATTCTCCCAGTCCCTCCATTTGCCTTCTGTGATCAGGTCTCCCAGTTCCTTCCTGAGCAGGCCTGCATTTTCCCTAGGCTTCCTTTTATCACTGACATACCTGTAGAAGCTTTTCTGTTGCCCTTGATGTCCCTGGCCAGATTTAACTCTATCTGGGCTTTAGCTTTCCTAACCTGATCCCTGGCTGCTTAGACAATTTCTCTGTATTCCTCCCAGGCTACCTGTCCTTGCTTTCACCCTCTGTAGGTTTCCTTTTTCTGTTTGAGTTTTTCAGGAGCTCCTTGTTCATCCATGCAGGCCTCCTGGCGTTCTTGCCTGACTTCCTCTTTGTTGGGATGCATCGCTTCTGAGCTTGGAGGAGATGATCCTTGAATATTATCCAGCTTTCTCTTCCCTCCAAGTCTTTATCCCATGGTACTCTACCAAGCAGATCCCTGAAGAGGCCAAAGTCTGTTCTCCTGAAGTCCAGGGTAGTGAGCTTGCTGTGCACCCGCCTCACTGCCCTGAGGATCTTGAACTCCATCATGTCACGGTCACTGCAGCCAAGGCTGCCCTTGAGCTTCACATTCCCCACCAACCCTTCCTTGTTGGTGAGATCAAGGTCCAGCATAGCACCTCTCTTTGTTGGATCCTGTATCACTTGGAGAAGGAAGTTATCACCAACTCATTCCAGGAATCTCCTGGATTGCTTATGGCCTGCGGTGTCTTCCCTCCAACAGATTTTGGGGTGGTTGAAGTCCCCCATGAGGACTAGGGCTTCTGAACGTGAGGCTGCTGCTATCTGTCCACAGAGGGCCTCATCTGCTCGTTCTTCCTGGTCGGGTGGCCTGTAGCAGACCCCCAGCGTAACATCACCTCTCCCTGCCCTCCCTTTAATCCTGACCCATAAGTTCTCAGTTGGCTTCTCATGCATACCCAGGCAGAGCTCCAAAGCACTCCAGCTGGTCATTGACATAGAGGGCAACACCCCCTCCTTGTTTCCACTGCCTGCCCTTCCTAAAGAGCCTGTGTCCTTCCATTCCAACACTCCAGTCAGAGGAGCGATCCCACCACGTCTCCTATCTATACACGTCTCTGATCATTGCAATCAAGAACAAATTTTTTCCTTCCTCTTTACAACAATCTTTTTATAGACCTGAGTATTCTTATATTTGTCCTTCATCTTCTCTTAATTTGTAGACCAAACAACTCACTTCATTCTTAGATTGTATGTTAATGAACTGAGTCCTGTTTTTGAGACATACTTTATAGTCATAATATTGTTGCAACGCTCCAGCAGAGGACTTATCAGTATTTGTGTGAGAGTTTGAGCTAGAAAATCCTTTGCATAAATTCAGAATGCTGAGGGGCTGCAAGATCTATGTAAATAGGAACTTTTGATTTTCCCCTTGCTATTTCTACAACATATGCTGTGTATGTTGTTGTATAATTAAGTTTTTGTAAAGGCAGTGTGCATCAAAATGGAATTTCATATATATTACAAGTATACTACAAGCAAAAGGCAATTAATATATTAATATTTACGAGATTATTCACTTATAACTGCTATAGTAAAATTAAAGTTAACTCTGAAGGATGTCCTAGAGTGATTTTTAGTGTTTTGTAAGTTTGTATGGGACTTTTAGGCAAACAGAAATTCCAAACTGTCAATATAAATTATTTCTTTAAATAGACACTAAGTTGAATAACTGAACTATATACACTACATTTTGTCTAACAAGCTGACCTCTGTCCTTCCTAAATACATCTACATCCCCATTGCTGATTTATGATTAACTGTGATTTTAATGAACCGGTGAGTCATAAAAAACCTGTTTTTTTCCCATGGAGATAAACATGGTCATGAATTTATCACTATAGTTATCTATATATAGTAATATGAAAAATACTGAATTAGAACTTGAAAGATGAAGTCTGTTGTTTCTTATTGGCGGCAGTAAAATATTTCCAAATAGGTATAAATATTTGTTGACACCTATAATTACTGATTTGAATCTTAACAAATAAAGAATACTATACACTATGTAGAAGTTTCCCATGAAAAAAAAATTTCTAAATATCTTGCAGATTAATTTTTCTAAAAGTGTACTTTAAGAGTGTAAAGATATTTTACCCAAACTGAGGAAGGTAGAAAACTTTTCATTATGCCATGACTCATGCTGTTGAGATCTTATCATGTACTCTGTTATGTCAGAAATAAAGACAAGATGAAATATGCCTTGACAAATTGTACACATACCAATGCCTCAAAAGCCTGGCTTCCATGGCTTTCTGAAAGCTGAATAGGGTTATTTACTGTACGCATATAAACTCACATGAATCTCACTCCTATTCAAGTAAGAGCCAAGAAAATTCAGGTAATTCTCCACTCGTAACAACTTTGGAGAAGCAACAAGAAATCCTGCTAATTTTGGTCATTTTACAACTGCTGCAAAACTCTTGGCCCAGACACAAGCTTTCACTCAAAGGCAAGCTGTAATGAAACATTACATGGTTCTCCAAAGAAACGGGAAAAATTAGGAAGAGTATTTGATTTATTTAATAAATAAAATTTGTATAATTATGTAAACACAGAAAAGTTTATATACAGATTTTATACAGCTTTATGTAAATTATGTATGATTTACACGAATAATATATTTTACTTTTTTTATTTACTAATAAAATTTGGTTAAATAAATTTAACAACTTAGCCTTTAAGGGAGAAACTTATTTCATCACGTTAGATACTAAGTGTTTAATTTTAGCTGCTTGTAGAGGTTTCACAGAATCACAGAATCATTCAGCAAGGCGCCCTGGGAATGTCCCCCCCTGGGAAAAGTAGGGTCAGCTAAAGCAGGTTGCTCAATACCTTATCCAGTTAGGTTTTGAATACCTCCAAGGATACCAACCCACCTTAGGAAAAATACCACAGACACCAACCCATAGCTTCTCTGGACAATTTGTTACAGTGTTCAACAATTGTCAGAGCAAAAACTTTTTTCTTATGTTTAAATAAAACTTCCTGTATTTGACTTTGTGAACATTGCTTACTGTTCGATCACTAAGTATCACCAAGAGTCTGACTCTTTAGTACCCCAACATCAGGTGTCTATACATACTGAGAAGATCTCAGGGGCCCTGTCTTCTCCAAGCTGAACAGTCCCATCTCTCTCATCTTCTATTCACATGACAGATTTTCCAATTCCTTCATCACTTTCATGGCCCTTTGCTCTGGACTTGCTCTGATATGTCCATATGTCTCTTGTACTGGAGATTCCAGAACTAGACACAGGACACCACACTCCAGATGTGGTCTCATCTGTGCTGCTTAGATGAGTAGAATCACCTCCCTTGACCTGCTGGCATCACTCTTCCTAATGCAGCCCAGGAGGCTTTTTGGCCTTTGCTGCAAGGGCTCATTGTTGGCTCATGTTCAATTTGTATCCACCAACACCCTGAGGTCTTTTTCTGCCTATCTGTTTTCCAGATGGCCTTCCCCCAACATGCACTGGCATATGGGATTATGGGTGAAGGCATTTCTCTTTCCCCTTGTTGAACTTCATGAGGGCCCAGTCAGTTCATTTCTCCAGCCTGTGGAGGTCCTCCTGAATGGCAGCACAAACACCTAGTGTTTCAGCCACGCCTCCAAATATTTTACCATCATCTCAGTTGAAAAAAGACGACTCCTCCAGAGGCGGTTCACCACATGCGTACTAGAACAAAATGAATGGACTCCTGAGGATGCCTGTCTCTCACCACTAATTGCTGCTTTGCCTTGATGACTAGCTTGTACTATACACAGAAATTTCCAACTGGCAAACTTAGGTAAGGTGAATTTATGCTGAATGCTTACATTATGTGTCAAAGTAAAGAACTATGGGAAATCTAAAAGTGTATAGTTGGCTCATCAGAAGTGAACTACACTTTTCTCAAACTTTCTCTTTTTAGTAGTGGAAGTCTTTGATTCAATTCTAGTATATCATTTGTCACATAGAACATATTTGCATTTCATACAGTAAAAAAAAGAAACAAAAATCCTCCCATTTTTATTTACCTGGTGTGGCATTTGTATATCAATTCAATAATACAATTTAGCTCCTTTTTAATTTCATTAACCTGCTGGCAGACAAATACTTATTTGCTGAAATTTTGCTTCTTCAAGGATGTCCAAAGGGAAATAAGCAGATGTGTCCACAGTGTAAAACTTGTGTTTGTCATTTAGCTGGACAGAATGAATGATCTTCAAGACATGAGAAAAATGCATATGCCATAGGCATAGACAGTATTCATTATAGTCTACATATTCCCACAAGCAAACAAGTTTTTCTGTTTAGGTATCTGGATTACAGCTACGCAAATATAATTAAAGTGAGTTTTGGCCTTACCCCCTTTTACACATTTTGTTTGATTTCATATGATGTTTTTCTAGTGTTCATAACTCTGGCAAATGTTAATCCTTCATACTAAAATCTGCAGACTAGAATCGGTATTGTCAGTGTAAACGATAAAAATCAGAAAAAATGCCTCAGACTATTACAATAGTTCTTACAAATAATCAGGTACTTTAAAGTTTAAATCATGAATACTTCATAGAATCATAGAATCATAGAATAGTTTAGGTTGGAACAGGCCATTAAAGGTCATCTAGTCCAACTCGCCCTACAATGAGCAAGGACATCTGCAACTAGATCAGGTAGCTCAGGGCCCCATCTAACCTGACCTTGAATGTTTCCAGGGATGGGGCATCTACCACCTATCTGGGCAACCTGTTCCAGTGTTTCATCGTCCTCATAGTGAAAAATTTCTTCCTTATATCTAGTCTAAATCTACCCTCTTTCAGTTTAAAACCTTTGTCCTATCACAACAAGCCCTGCTAAAAAATTTGTCCCCATCTTTCCTGCAAGCTCCCTCTAAGCACTGAAAGGCTGCTATAAGGTCTCCCCAGGACCTTCTCTTCTCCAGGCTGAACAATCCCAACTCTCGCAGCCTGTCCTCATAGCAGAGGTGCTCCAGCCCTCTGACCGTTTTTGTGGCCCTCCTCTGGACCCACTCCAACAGGTCCATGTGTTTCCTGTGCTGAGCACTCCAGAGCTCGATGCAGTACTCCAGGTGGTGTCTCACCAGAGCAGAGTAGAGGGGCAGAATCATCTCCCTCAACCTGCTGGCCACGCTTCTTTTGATGCAGCCCAGGATACGGTTGGCTTTCTGGGCAGCGAGTGCACATTGCCAGCTCATGTCCAGTTTTTCATCCACCAGCACCCCCAAGTCCTTCTTGGCAGGGCTGCTCTCAATCCCTTCATCCCCCAGCCTCTATTGACACCAGGGCTTGTCCGGTACTTAACTGCCTTCTAATTTTAAATTAACTGTACTGGTACCATATCAGAATGAATAACGTAATATTTTCTTCTGTACTTCCCTACCAATTCATTTTGCAGCTTCTTCATTGATATATAAAATGCTACATTTCGTACAGCATCACACCTTTTCCTGGCCTTGCTTTATAATTCCCCTCTTTCAACAGCTGAGGATGTCCTCATTCTCCCGTTGTATAAATGACACCTTGGTGTGTAAGGACAGAAAAAAAGGAGTTGGCAAGGGAAGAACAGCAAGTATCTGAATCATTTTTCAAAAGATGGAAAAGAAAAAGAACCATACTGCTCCAGTGGGACCTTGCTGCTGTGTCTCTTTTTTTTTTTTTTAAAAAAAAAAAAGAAAAAAAAAACCCAAACAATAAATTTTTTCAGCCACTTTGCCTGCACATTTCTTTGTCAAAAAACTGCATGGTTCCTAAAAGATGAGCTTCACTCTACAGGGTGTCTGTTCTTTCCTGTGAGGTGAGGTTAAAAAAAAAAAATAAATAAAAGCTTTTCAAAGAGTGCTTACCTCTTGATAGTCTAAAGACCATGTTCAAATTTCTAAGATCTGTTGTAATTTGACGACTAGAAGCATTTGAGGCCTGGACCACTTCTAGGTACAGACTGTCCCGAGTAAAAAGAGAGGTAGAGCATCTGTAGCCTTTGTTGCAGGCATCACCTGACACAATGCATTAGCTCTCAGTCCTGCAATTTGCTTGCAGCCCTTCCAGTGCATAGCTTCCTCTGCCCACACTAGCGTTTCAGAGACACTGCTTCCCCTCCGGAAATCTCAGCACAAACCAGGATTCCTGGCTATAAGTGTTCTTCTACTTGCCAGCTCAGTCATTAACTGAGAAATCATTTGGCAAAGCTTAAGTCTTAAAAGTATGGATAGAAGAGGATAGCCTGCTGTCTATTGCTGTCACATGCAATTTACTGCATGAGAGGCTATATGTAGACTTAGAGAATTCAACATTGTTAATCTGAGGCGATTTCTAAGGGGATGGCAAATGGAGCTGCTTCTGTTTTCTTTTTCAAAAATAACTATGCTACAAAGCAACTTTGTCAAGAACTGAAAAGGCAAGAGAAGTCAGACTTAGGATTGACACCTTAGTTGTAAATAACACGGCCTACCCAAGTGTCGTAGTAACAACTGGTGTCTGCAAACACGGGACTTAATGTGCCAATTTGTTTGGATGCAGATGTGGAAAAAAACAATACAGGTACTTTTGCCAAGCTTAGAGGTAAAAGTTACACATAATTTCTCTTCGGGAACACATGTAGCAGGCAAGCTAGCTGAAATCATGTCCTTCTCCTGTCTCCCCTCTTAACAGGGAGTTGCGCATGCTCTAGATAACATCCCATGTTCTTGATTCTGTGACTATGCAGACCTCCATCTACATTCTGGATGAATTTTGCCCTACTTCCCAGTGTGTAATGATTATATATTACAGGGTATAGGATGTAATTTTTGATAATAACTTCTTTTCAGTTAAACAATATTTCATAATGTCCACAGTAGCATTCAAAACCAATTATTTGTTATTTGTGGTTTTTTGTCTTTTTCTATAAAAAGTAAGGGATATAAGCAGGTGAATTTGTGCCACTTGGTTTATATGTCTATTGAGGACATCATTTGTATGAAAGTCTCAATCCATTCCTCAGATACAAACAGATTGTGCTTTGGAGATGTATCCAATGCTGATTGCTAATATCCACCTCAGTTAGCAAGAACGATTATAATGTATAAAACCCAGGAAGTTGTCAGGGACATTGTTAATGAGGAAAGAACACACTACTGAAAGGTCCTCACACTGAGGTCGGAGATAGAGCTAAGGCTAGAGTTGATTACACCATGCTCTGAACTGTCCTAATGGGTTCCTGTAGAAAAGATAACAAAAGAAGCTGCGAAGGGCTCTGTGTGAGATCCTTTCATCCTTTGGACCTGACGTGAAGAAAGAGATCAAGTGCCCCGTAGTCAAGAGTGGTTAGCAAACATGATGATAAATCTCCATCAGACATTCAAATGTCGAGTAAAACTGGTAGGGAGATCAAATTACTTGGCACTGAGTTATCTGGTGCTGCAGGCATATAGCAGACAAAAAAGAGGGTGAAATTTTTTGGAACACTTATTTACTGGCAAATAAAAAAAGATGAGAGAGATGGCATCTTTTCATCTTCTTTTAAACCAAATAAGAATGTCCTGGTTTGAGGTAAAACAGGACCAATTTTGTTCAGTAACTTTACTTTTTAGCTAGACCTCTTCTAACTACTGAAATTAACAGCATGTTGTGCAGAAAACTGTTCGCTCTCAGAGCGGTAAGACCCATGTTTATAGTTGATGCCAAGGAATGGNGCATCTGTCATTCCACCGGATTGGGCCAATCTGGCCCAAACCACGACAAAGAGTTTGATTGGCATTATGATACCCAGAAGAAAAGCAGCTGTGTCTAAAGAAGGGTTGGGGATAATAAGACTGTGCACTGTAAAGTATCCATTGAACACTGAGAAGTGATCAATCAGCAGAATGAAAATTTGCTCCTAGCCTGGGATTCCTGGTATTTTTCCTCAATATACTTTGGATACCATGTCATCTCTGAGAATCTGAGAAACAGTCTTTGTTCATGCCAGACCTCCGACAACTTTTTTGAAAGTAAATATCACCACTCTAACCTAGCACCTAAATCCAGTGTTTGGCGTATAATAATAATCTTCTCCAGCAGTGTTATTAATCTCCCAAAGTATGCCAAGGTCCTTTTGAAGACCTCTTTTTATCCAAGCCTCACTCATTCTTATAAACAATTCAAACCAGAAATTTTTTTTTCTATATCTTTTTTCAGTCTTTCAAGTCTTTATCCAGATTCAGTATCAGGACAGTTACCTGTAGCACCTAATTTATGTTTTTGAAAAATACTGGTGCAATCCTATCAATTTACCCTCCTCTCTCAGAATAAAAAATTGCTCTTAATATAATTCTCTTTTTTCCACTCACTGTTTCAGTGTCCCTACCCCTTATCATATTGACCACATATTTCTGAAGATTATCTTCAACCTCACTAATGACATTTTTCAACTCATGATTTACACTAATTTCTCCCTTTTGTTCTTTTTATACATTTACACACACATTTCTGCTCTTATACATACATACAGAGCTTTTGAACTCATACTTCAAAATGCTGGGTATGATCGTAGTACCATCAGAGGGCAAAACAGAATAGTAAGCAATTCTCTATCATTTTGTCGCTTGGGTGATTGCCAGTGCTACATGGCATATCAGTTCATATAGATATATTTTTGATCATCTTACAAGTTTTATTTTTATTTCTTATTGGCTGAATCAGATTATTTTTTCACTGAAGATGCTTTCTGACCTGCAAAATTGTAATTTGCTGTTATATAATGAAGCTTTTTTAAAATTAATTTAAAAGTACGTATATTTTTTTCTTGCTCAATTTTCATCATAATTTTTGACACTGTTAAAACATCTCTGGTATTGTGGTATATATTTTTTGTCTTCCTTTTTCATTGCTTGTCACAACAACTTTCACTTTTGTCTCAACATCTGAGGATGCAAAAGGCTAATCTTTGAAAGTGCTGTACTTCCATGCTGAAAATGTTTCCATGTTTTTCTGTTGATTAAGAAAGCCTATGACAAATACAAAAGAAAAAAAATTGACTGTGACCTTCCAACACTCAAAGAAGAAAGATTTAGCTGTTTTAATCAACAGAAAAATACTGGCTTGGATGATTCAATGAGTGAAAGTAAATAGAGGAGATTTATTTTCACTGGAGGCAAGGTTGAGGAATGACAGCTTGGCTATCCACTTGCATATATATCCACCTAACCGACATGCACCTGTCTAATTCAGATGCAGGTCCTTTTTCTGTTAGTACATTTGCTTTGTTTTTGCAGGTGAAGGAAACCATAGGGGAGATGTTTAATTGAACTCTGGTGTGGAGGACAGACACAGAGAAAGCAGAATGGCTTCCAGCTTTCACTTACAAATTAAACAAAATCCTCAGGGATCTTTAACTGGCAGACATTCGGAGGAAATTAAATGCTAATGTGTTCAGTTGTACTTTTTACGCCCACAGACCTCAAATATATAAAGACATTACTTTCTCTTCTGTTGCAGCAAATTCATAATATATGCACAAGGTATAAAGTTAAATCTTATGAAGTAAGGTAAAAATTCAATATCAAATCATGCACTTGCAATATAACATGAGCCCAGACATTTTCAGCCTTAAACTGTTTAAATAAATGATTAACACTTTTTTTATGTGCAAAAATATGGCACTGCTGCAGAATTAAAGAAGGTCCTTGTTGAATACTACAATGTGAATTATACCCAGGAGAATATAGTAAATGAGGTTCTGGGATGGCATGAAAGCTCTTATGCATAAGCCTTCAATACCTCAATTCAGAGAAGAAAAACATTTTAAATATTTCCCACTTAAGAGCTTCGAAAAAGACTTCAGCAACTCAGGAGAAAGAATATCTACCAGTAATGGCACAGGGTGGGTGCTGGTTGCTGTGGTTAGAAAGCTCATGTGTTTCATCATACCCTTCTTTTTTGTAGGTTATGACAAATGTGTGCCCGTGTATAAATGACAAATTATGGTACTATTATGTACATTTTGTTACCGTCCTAAACTGTCAGAAGGCTAGCATCTTTAGGAGAGAGCAGCATATAAACAGTCGACTTTGGAACTAATTGTATAGCAAAATGGTTTGGGAAAGCATTGGATGACCACATCAACAGGCTTCTAGAAACCAGTCAACAGATGAATATATAGAGAGGTGATGAATTATATAAAACATATGCTTTAAAACAGGAGGGAAAACACTGGAATTTAAAAGGAAAAAAATCAGTTGTTTTGGTTTTCTGCAAAGAACAAAAAAATCCAGCTGTTTCCTTGGAAACCTAATGTTGGATACCAGCTGAAAATCTCACTGAGTTCTCCCTTAAGCTTAAGGGATGCTGAAAGTGGGATTTATGTGACCTAAATGTTATCTATACCTGAACAAGGCTCATTTTGTAGTCAGTGAACAGAAATAGCTATTGAAAAGACAACTTAGATGACTAATCTTTAGGTTTTTAACACTAACTGAGATGAATTATGTCCCAAGTTCTTACCAACACTAATGCTTGACATTATTGAATTGCTTGGTATGGAAACTTGTAGCTGTTAGCATAAGTTGGGCCTAGTTGAAAGCAGTCTTAGCATATGTGGAGAAGCTTTAATTGATCCTGTAAGAAAAGGGAGTAGTTAAGCACAGCAGTAACTTAAACCTTTGAAACAGTGTGAAAGTTGTGACTGTTGAGATCCTTTGAGATAGGAAGACTGAATGCCAGCACCAGTCATTTGTTGGACATCCAGTGAATCTGAACAGGCCAGTCAAGATTTGGGTATTCTCTACCCTGTCCCAGCATGGACAGCGTCCAGAGCTGCTTAGGGAGAAGACCTCAGGGACCCTACTGCCCTGCAACAGGGTCAGGACTATCTCTTTGACTTTCAGAGATGTCTGAGAGGAGAAAAGCACTTGAAGTTAAAAGAGGATGCATGGCATACCTGGAACCCCACCAGTCTCTCCTGGACTTCACATTTTGTTATAGAGAACAGGAAAGCCATGTAATTTGTAAAATTTTGTATATCTGTGATTAAAATGTTTAGGTATCTGAATCCACTTGGTCTCCACACTATCATTTAGTCTGAAACCACAACAAAACTAAAGCTTGTTTCTTAAAAACATCTCTTCCACATGGCTGCAATATCGAATACAGACAGGCTGTAAGTTTGAGCCTGGTAGAAAAGATGGACAGAGATCAGCTTTGTTTAGTACTGTACATATATATGCTGCAATAAATTTATTACAGGTTAAATTATCTAATCTTGAACAGATTCTCAGACAGCTAGCTTTAAGTTGATACACATAGCTACATGGTTTCACCGACAGACCTTATTCAGCAGCTCCCATTCTTAGGTGCATATCTTTCCCACTTATATTTCCTACTTATATTTCACATATTTTGGATGCTTGCAATCACTGATCTGAAATTTCTAGCAGTATGATAAATAAATGTTAGGTATTTCGATGTTAAAGTTCTTTTTTTGAATCTAATCCTTTGTAAGCACAGAAAACTAAAAGAGAAACTTATGGTAGAGACCTTACCAGAATGTTAAAACATTCTGTAAATATGAAGTAAAAATTGGGAAAAAAAAAAAATGTCTACTGAAAATACCATAGGCGAAGCTAACAAATAATGCAAAGAAGTACAGTCAATATATCCAGGTACAGAAACACCCAGGATAGGTACATGTTAGTGATTCTGCACAGCTTTGTTGGATTTCTGCCTCGGCTTGATCCTCTCCCTGCATCACCGTGTGATGAGTCTTCTGATCACTGTTCCTGCAATGGAGTCTCTCTCCTCTAGACTCAAATATCTGTAATATGCTTCACTCTGTCACTCTTTTTACATCCATTAAGCATGGTTGTGACACTTTTATTGGAACTGTAAAAGAGCATTTTCTGTAAAAAAGTAACTAATAATAATTAAAAATCTCCTACATTTGCAATGTGTTTCCCTACTGGTGTAAGAAAGTCCAAACTTTTGTTAACTTTCTCTTTTTCTCCTGATTTCCAGGAAGGGGAGGATCACTTTATAATTTGCTTTTAATAAAGCAAATAAGGATTCAGATTTTAATACTTTTTGTATTTTTTTGCCTGGTATGGAGTGGAGACAATGTAGTAACTGAATCTCTTTATGTTCAGAATTCTGAAAACTGTAAAGAAGAAAAACAATTCATTTCAAGGCAAACAAAAATTTCATTTTTAAAAATTTTAAAAAAGGGAATAATTTTGCCTAAAATAATCTGAAATTAAGGTGTTTAATTTGAAAATGTTATAGAAATTTTAATTTTGACTTGTTATCACCTGTATTTTTAAAATTATTTGGTCATAGATTTTTTTTTAAAATGATCAAACGTTTTGCACTGATGAAATTATTGAATTGTTTTTATGACAGCAATCCCTATAGCCTGGAAAACACAGAAATGCCTAGCATGTTCAGAACGTGTTGTTCTCAGCCTCAGGGGTAAGTTATCAATATATATAAATACCTGATGGGGGTTGGTAAAGATGATGGTGCCAGACATTTGTTGGTACCACCCAGTGACAGATGAGAGGAAATAAGCACAAACTGAAATTCAGTGAATTTCATCTAATTATAAGAAAAAATATTTAAGAGTGACGGTGATTGAAGACTGGAACAAGTTGCCCAGACAGGTTGGGAGTCCCCACCCTTGTAGATATTCTAACCCCAACTGGACAAAATTCAGAGCAACTTGAACTAGTTGGCTCTGATTTGAGCAGGGATGTTAGACTAGGTGATTTCAGCGGCTCCTTCCAACCTCAGCTACCTTTTATTTTTTGAATAAAAAGACAATAAAGCAGCTAAAGTGTTAATCCAGATATTTAAATGAAACAAACAACAAACAAAAACAACAAATCCAAACAAACAGATTACAATCAAAGTCTATCTTCCTGCTGGAAAGTTTCTTAACACAGATGATTAGACTAACAACTGTCTTAGTGGAGAACTTTTAATTGAATCAGAGCAGAACCAAGTACAGTCCAAATTTTCCATTTCTGCACTTAATTTGGTGTTCAAAATAAAGGCTCTATATGCATTGGAAGAAATCCATTCTGGCACCTGCAAGCTAGACCTACAGTCCTTGTAGTTTGTGAAATCTGTTGTGAAATAGGAGGCCAGAATGAGAGCTCTACTGACAGTAGCACAAAGAGAGAGAGATAATTACAACAACTCTGAAGACAATTTGATTGACTGGTCAAAATTTATCTTTGCCTTACTGGTAGCACATCTTTTATGCTGGCCTCCCACTGCTGCTGCTGCCAGGCTCAGTTTCTTGCAGTGTCTGCAAACAGAACCCTCAAGGTGGTTATTCTTCCTTTTACTCTTGCTTAGTAATAAAGCATTCAGTTGCTGGAAGTGGGCTTTTTGGGGGGGAAATTCAGAGTTTAAGGTTTAAATGCACTAGGAAAGCATTTCTGAGTGCTAGAAACTTATATGCTACCAAAAGCAAAGCAATTTTTATTTTTTTTAACATACTTTACACAGAAAAATTGTGCAAAACCAAAGCACACCAACTAAGAAAGCAAACTGCAGAGTGCACTTTTTCCTTTATCATCAAGGATCTCTTTCCTCAGCAACCAGGATACTGAGTGGCACTACTCATTCACTGTCTTTCAGGTTAATAATTCTGATAACAGTTTCATCCAACAATGTTAGCAGCAAGACTGAATGCATTCTAATGCTTTTTAAGAATACTCTTGATTTTCTCTGCAAATTAAATCTCCCATCAAAACAGGCTAAACTCTAGCCCACTCCCATGAGGTATGTTTTAAAATACTAGACCAGTTTAATAAAGCTAGAGGACTTGTATTACTTTCGAATTTAACCGTAGTAGGTAATGAGAAATTGTAGAGCATCTTTAATACACTACATGTAATTAGCTTTTCCACAATTAGAAACTTGAAAAAAACTGTTCACTTGAAGAGCATTAGAGGGATTCCAAACAGGAAAACAGAAAGGTTTGATATATTTCTTTGATACCAAAATACCTTCTTGTTCACAGAAAGATATTTGCTTGACTAAAAGTTTCCAAACTCCCCACATCCCTCAATATTCAAAATATTTAATACTTTAATTCTTGAGTAGTTATTCTCCCACAATCATGCTGAATTGTGCCTTCACTGAAGTTGAGGTGCTAGCCAGATTGCTGGAAGCCATCCAATGGCTACTTAGCAGAACCCAGCCAAGATTTATGAAGAACTATTGCTCATAGTACAATGTTCATTCTTGTGAAATGTCAGTGAGTTAACTGGTTTATATCAGAAAAGGCAAATTCATATTGCAAGTCATAGCATATTTCAGATTTAGTTACAGCCATGTACTGATATCCATCATCATGATTCATTTTCAGGTCAGACATATATGCAGACTTTACTTTTGTTCAGGGATCTTATTTCCCATAGAACTTGGCAGTTACTATAGAAAAGTATACAAAAACTGCTGAGGAAGTATCACGAAGTTTTGGTAGTTCATGTACAGTTTGGTACTTTTCAGGAACTTGCAATACCAACCTGTTTCTAACCTAGTCATGCAGGGTACAAAGAATATTTCTCAAGAAGACCTTTCTATTTCAGAAGTTTCTCTTTTGTGAAATTCTGAAAAAAAGTCTGAGACTCAAGATGTAAAGAAGCTTTGAGAATTATTTATTAACCACTAGCTCTGAAGAGAATACACATTTCCCTGGACAAAAGAATTAATATGCGTGACAGTAGAAGCATAGTTACATACTAGAGTTTGCATGCCAGGGTATGCAAAGATGAGTAATTTTATTGAAAAGCATATGATTAAAATGCAGGTAGGCTAAATGTACCTTTTCATCTTTGCAGGTTGCAATGCATTTTGTGATCCAGAGGATTAAATAATAACTTTGTCTACAGAACCCCACAGGAGACCTCCATAGAGCCTGGGTTGTCTTTTAGAAGAAAGAAAGGACCATTTCTCTTTCTTGGCTTGAAAGACAGAATAAGTATTATCTCCAGGGGAGACTTACAACCCATAAATATGGTTCCCCAGGCTGTGAGAAAGACTAGACTGAAATGACAGTACTGTCAGCCCACATATTCTGCTCTAGGTAATTAGAGGCACTTCTGTCTCTGTGGTGCATATAACAGAGCTTTTTCTGAGGCACCTAAGTATCCACAGGATATGGATTTTGCTTAAGGTCCAATGATGTAAAATTTAGGAGTTACAGCATCAGCTCAAGGATTCCCCTTCCAAACCACAAGAAAATGATTTTTTTCTTTCAAAATCCCTGTTTTGATATGGCCTGTTTTATTTGAATCAAGAACCAACATTGTCTATCTCCAGAAAAATAGCCCAGTCGTAAAGTCATTGAGCTCTCCTTCCATTCTGTTCAGTATTCCCTGCCTCATCTGGAAAAGGGAGATACAGTTGATTTCCATGTTGGCTAGGTAAATGATCTAACTTCTGGGTGGTAGAACCTTTTTCTCCGTCTCTGACCCAAAGCAGGTATTTGGGATGGGGACACATACATGTACTCACATAATTTCTAACCATTTCTTGCTTTCAAAACTCCCACTGGAATAAGCCCCCCTAAAAATGAATCTAAATAAATTTATAGACTAAAAGTGCCACTCTGGGATTATCTATTGTTTTTTCAGTATAAGCTTTGCTGACTCGTGTTACTTCACATGTTATTAGCTGTCAATATTAGCATTAGGAAGGAAGCTATTACCTACTCTGATTTGGGGACTTAATCTAGTATTTCTATGGCACTCTGCACAGCCCTGTGTTATACAGATTTACCAGGTAGCTCAGAGATCTTGGAACAACACTGCACAGATGTTACGGTTCACTTCACCAGAAAAATTATTCTTCTCAGTGGCTAGAACTGGAAGCAGAGCTGAGCCTGACACAAGGAGATGAGCTACAGCTGAAGAAGTGATGGGACTGAGGCTGGGAGCTCCAGGGATAAGGGGAAAAAACACTGAGCAGGATCTACCTGTGGTACTGACTGGGCATAAGTATCACAGAAGAGGCTTTACCTCTGGAGTGGCCCTCTATAGTAGTTGTGCTGTTATCACTAGGGTTAAAAATTGGACTTTATGGATATGGTTGCAGTAACTGTGGATTCAGCAAAATACACTGACATGGCAAAAAAAAAACCATTCTAGGTTTGTAAACATATCTTAATTGCTTTGACTTAAAATATTGTTTTCCATTTTATCTGAACTATTGACAATTGCACTGAAAAGATTGTAAAGAATAAAATATATACTTCAAGGAAAAAGTATTTTTTAGTATCTTGGCCAAAATAGTCTTCCACTATTATAAGGAAGAATGTGTTGTTTCTGAAGAACCTAACTGGTTTAGAAGCATAATACCAGTCGACTTTGAAGCATCTGGCAATCATACTCCACTAAACATGACATTCTTTCTCAGATGATGGGATTGGACAAAAAACATGCAAGTTGTGAAAGATGTTGGTGAATACCATACTAGAAAGTGTAACGAAAAAAGGTCAGAGTCCATTATTAAGGTACAAGCAACGCTGGAATAAAGAAAGTACACTTTATAACAGTGTAGAACACTCTACCTGTAGGAAGGAAAGGTCTCAAGTTTCAGTGACAAGCAAGTATCTCTATGGAATAGCTATTGAATAGCTCTTGCTATTGGATAAACAGAAAGCAAGTTATAATTAGAATATCAGAGTTTCAGAATTGAAGTTGTAGTGCTGAAAGTCATCATTTTCATAGAATCGCAGAGTGGTCAAGGTTGGAAAAAAACCTCTGGAGGTCAGCTAGTCCAACCCCTCTGCTCACTCAGGGCCATCTAGCGTAGGTTGCCCAAGACCATGTCCAGACAGATTTTTGAGTATCTCCAAGGATGGAGACTCCACAACATCTCTGGGAAACCTATTCCAGTGCTGTCACCCTCACGGTTAAAAAGCGTTTCCTAATGTTCAGAGGGAACCTCCTGTGTTTCAGTGTGTGACCATTGCCTCTGGTCCTGTCACTGAGCACCAATGAAAGGAAACTGGCTCCCTCTTCTTTGCATCCTCCCTTCAGATATTTGTACACATTGATGAGATCCCTGCCAGGCCTTCTCTTCTCCAGGCTGAACAGTCACAGCTCTCTCAGTCTTTCCTCATACAAGAGATGCTCCAATCCCTTCATCATCATCTTTGTGGCGTTTTGCTGGACTGCCTCCAGTATGTCCATATCTTGCTTGTACTGGGGATCCCAGAAATGGACCCAGTACTCCAGGTGTGGCCTCACCAGTGCTGAGTAGAGGCGAAGGATTTCCTCATGGGACCTGCTGGCAACACTCCTAATGCAGCCCAGGATATTGTTAGCCTTCTTTGCCACAAGGGCACATTGCTGGCTCGTGTTTGACTTGGTGTCCAACAGGACCCCCAGATCCTTTTCCACCCAGCTGCTTTACAGCATGTATTGATGCCTGGGGTTATTCCTCCCCAGGTGCAGGACTTTGCACTTCCCCTTGTTGGACTTAATGAAGTTCCTGCCAGCCCATTTCTCCAGCCTATTGAGGTCTCTCTGGGTGACAGCAAAAACCTCAAGAGTATCATCCATGTTTCCCAGCTTTGTGTCATCAGCAAACTTGCTGAGGGTACACTCTGCACCATCATCCAGATCACTAATGAAGCAGTTGAGCACAACTGGATCCAGTATTGACCCCAAGTGTACACCACTAGTTGTTGGCCTCAATGAGACTTCATGCCACTGATCCCCGCCTTCTAGGACTGGCTGTTCTGCTCTTCCAGCCCATATACTTTATCAGCTTTACCTCAAAAGAACAAATGACAACAGCGAGTGAACTGTGCCAGATACTTGTAAGAATGGAATTAAATATTTTAAAATAAAAGCTTTTAAATGATTTCACATACCTAGATAAAATAGAGGGTTTTGTTAAACACAGTGTTGAAGACTGAATTTGTCAGCATTCAGCTTTCAAAATTTTCTCATTCCAATAATAATAGAAAATTGTGGTATAAATAGACAGAGAGAGACAGAAAAGTCTGGGCAATGGGAAATTTTTCATATTGATATCTGTCTTGGGTAGCTTTGGTGTCACTCATTGCAAAGTTTTGATCACAGGTGTTTATATAGACCACAGAGCTATCTCAGTTTTCACTAACTAGAGTAAAAACTTTCTTTTAATTTTGTTGACTTTCTGTATATTTTCTTCTGTAATTTTATGAAAATAAGCTAACAAATAAAATCAAATCCTTCCAATTCACCTTAAAAAGCTCATTCCTTTTGAATGGAATTAATGTATTTCCAGATATTTGTAAGGCCAATATAGCATACTTCTTCGTCTTGCCCTCTTTGGCTAGCCTTTCAGTGCTTTACTTACTCTGATCTAGACTGACTTTTGTAGATAAAGATTGTTTCATGATTTACACAATTCATTTTTTTGCAGGTCACTACTGCTTTCTGAACTGCCCCCATCAGTATTGCTTCTATATAATGTGATGGCTCATGTCCTTGATTATTTTTTTTTAATCTTTCTTTACTAAAATCTTTTATAAAACATATCTAAAAAAGTATTAACCAGTAGTGTTGTTGAGTTCAGTATTTTGGGCTCAGCTATCCAAACTAAGTGTCCAGTACTATTTGAGAAGTCCCAGGGTATCCACGACATACACCTTGAGCTGGAAGCTGTGACACAGGAGGAAAATGAGAGTGGCAACCTACTGTAGAAACAGGTGGAAGCCAGAAGAAAATCCCAGTTGACAGTGAAATTTTTATGCTAAGGCAACCAGGTCAACCCCAATGGAGGACATCACTATGCAGAACATAAGACTTTATTTGCAAGAAAATATATTAAAATCTGTTGCCTCTTTGTTTCATACCTACTGCTATTTCGTTAGTTGTTGGGTTTTTTTAATCTGTTGATGTGCTTCATGTTGTCTAAAATGGATTTGGTAATATTCCAGAAGCATTTTAAATTCTTTACTTGTCCTGTCCATTTCCCGTTCTGTTTGCTAACCTACTTTAAACTGCTTTGTTCTCCATCACTTATGGGACAACTATGATTTCAAGAAGAAAGAATAAGAAGAACCTAATTCTTGCACCATATAATGCTCTCTGGTTATTGAGCTAATAATATAGCAATATGCCTAGTCTTTCACTTGTTAAAAACAATCCAGTTAGCCAAATTGCAGGAATCCATCACTAATCAATGGGATGAACATTCAAATAAAGAAGTATAACAGTCTACGCTGTTCTTAACAGCTAGAGCTACTGGTGATTTTTCAAACTCTCATGGTAGGCTTCCCTTTATTTCAAAACAAGATCAGTGCTCAAAGGGCTAACATGACTGGACCCAGAAAATTTTTCCTGCTTCATTTTTCTAATGCGAAATATTAGACATTCAATTAAATTAAATCATAACTTTAATATCTATGACTCATATCTAGTTATGACATTCACTTTACATTTCCCTATATATACAAGTATGTATGTATACAGAATAATCTCATGACATTAAATGACATTTAAATCCCAAAAATTCTTTCAATATTTTTACAAGTTTCACAAAATAGTATTTAAAAGTTATTTCTTTCATACAAATGAGCAAATCAAAACAGAAAGCCAGATTGTAATATGCGTGATCACAACTGACTAGCAACCTTCTGTATATTTTTGTCCCTCTGTTTCAGTGGAACTTATTCCAGTCAAGTGCTATCTGGAATAAGTATCTAATCTTATCACCTCTCATTGAAACTGTGTGCAGACCATTACTTGGGAATACACACATTTTTCTATATAGGAAATAGAATTTATCATTGGTTATGAGATCATGATTAACTTTTGTTTCTAGTTTACTATGAATTGCATACGCTTTCCACAACCACAACAGTTTTAAATGTAATAAATAATAATAACAATGTTTGATTTTGTCTTACCTATTTCTACAAAAATAATCAGAGGATCACAATTGAAAAGAAACTATGAAAATGTGGAATAGTGATAGGTGAGTAGACCAGGGAAGATGAATTGTTACAGTGCTCTTTAAACACGGAATTTTTAACACTGATCCTATGTTCAACTATTCTACAGGCTCCTTTAGCATGCAAGTTACCTATGCATTCCAATACTCTGCCTTTGTGGAATCCTGGTAAGGGTTATGAAAATATCAATAGGAACAAATATTTGCTCTCCAGGATTTCTGTGGGGAAAACATGACCAGAGAAATACGCAATAAACTCTTTTCCAGAAGCTGCATTCAGTTTTGACTTAATGATAAGAAATCTCCAACAACATATATCACCAATGGAAAAATGGAGAAGCTGACAGCCATATGTATACATTGACAACTGGGAAATACAAGAAATTGCTAAAGGAAACTAATTGCATTCATGAAACTTTTAAGGCAAATATTAAGACTAATAAGTACTACACTACATTGGAAACAAAAAATATTCTAGCACTGATATATGACCTAAAGTTGACACAGATGGCCAATTCGTCAATCAGTCATAATGCAGCATGTCAAAACAGTACAAGAATATCTTGGAACAGAGCCAGGTGGAATATTCCACTGTAAGTGATAAGAAAATACTTTCTATCCCATGACTAAATAAAATGATGTTAAATGACAGCTGTTAAATGTTTTAAATCTAGTTTAGATCCTATTTTTAAATGATAAAATATGGGCATTGAATTTCACCACAGCGCAAACTGAAAGGCTGTAGTAAGATAAGTCAGAATATATATGCAAGATAATCAGACTAACTTGCAGGGAAGAACATAAAAATTATGGATCAAGGAGCAGTTTGGATGACTGATGTTGATTCTTTAATAAATTCCAGACTACAGTGTAGAGTCTGGGGAGTTTGGACAAGCTAATGTTCTCCCCAACATTTTAAAAGGGAAATTGGTTGACCAAGGCATCTATGGGTCTGTTAGCTTCACAACAATCTCATAAAAAAACAAGAAAAAATCGATATGTAATATACTCTATAAACACGTAACAGATGGCAGTGAAACCACTGCCAATTTCACAGAACTTTTATGTATTTGTTTTCTCAGACAAGACGTATACATATGTGTGTTCTGATATGTACTCATGCTTATGTGCACGTATGATCATTTATATGGGTGCATATATTCCTATAAATAATCATATAATCATTTAAGTTGGAAGGGACCTTTAGGATCATTGAGTCCAACCATCTACATATCACTGCCAAAACCATCATTAAACCATGTCCCTCAGCACCACGTCTACCCATCTTTTAAATACCGCTAGGGATGGCAATTCCACCACTTCCCTGGGCAGCCTGTTCCAATGCTTGACAACCCTTTCGGTGAAAAAATTATCCCTAATATCCAATCCTAAACCTCCCCTGGCTCAACTTGAGGCCACTTCCTCTTGACCTATTGTGTGTTACTTGGGAGAAGAGATCGACTCCCACCTCACTACAACCTCCTTTCAAGTAGTAGTAGAGAGCAATAAGGTCTCCCCTCAGCCTCCTCTTCTCCAGGCTAAACAACCGCAGTTCCCTCAGCCGTTCCTCAGAAGACTTGCCGTCTAGACCCTTCACTAGCTTCTTTGTTGACCTTCTCTGGACATGCTCCAGATTCTCAATGTCTTTCTTGTAGTGAGGGGACCAAAACCGAACACAGTATTCAAGGTGGGGCCTCACCAGTGCCAAGTTCAGTAGGACAATCACTTCCCTAGTCCTGCTGGCCACACTATTTCTGATACAAGCCAGGATGCTAGTGGACTTCTTGGCCACCTGGGCATACTGCAGGCTCATATTCAGCTGGCTGTCCACCAACACATTCAGGTCCTTTTCCACCAGGCAGCTTTCCAGCCACTCTTCCCCAAGCCTGTAGCACTGCCTGGGGTTGTTGTGATCCAAGTGCAGGACCCAGCACTTGGCCTTGAATCATCATTCAAGACAAAGAAAACTACTGATAAAATAAGATTTCTGCAGAATAAACCACTCAGGTTTTAAAGGTATTTACTAACCTGTCCATCATTCATTTCAGCCTTGCATGACACAATAATAAACAGCGTATACTAAATCATTCTTTTGTCGTCTCAAAATCTATGAATCATCTATTCAAACAAAGCAATATACCATCAAAAGTTCTTATTCTGATATCTCAGGGAGGAAGGTGTTTTAGCTGTCTATTGAGACTCAGGAAAAAAAAATCCTGTGTGATAGTTATATGGAGCTTTTTTTCTTTCTTAGGAGGGAAAGCTGTTATAGGCTTCTGTTTCCTGCTTTTTCCTCTTTGCTTCCATAAAGCAATAATGTATAAACATGATAAATTTACACTTTAGACATTTGCTGTCAGAAAAACAAAACTTTAAGACAGCTTTGTAGAGGTCAGACATGATTTGCTTGCTAAATAGTTAATAATGCAGTTGTTTTGCCCAGGATCAGGTGAAGAAGGAACAGGGAATTAAGGTTGTGCATGCAGGTGAAAACGTTCCTGATTATAATGAAGCATCTAGCTAACTTAGAGTGTGCAGAACTTATCACAAGATAAGGAGAAAGATTATCAACTCAAGAGAAATAAATATATGCTGACTCATCAAGCATTGGTTCTCTGCAGCAAAGTCAGTGCAGGAGGAAGGAAGGTTCTAATTTTCTTGTCTTTAGGATTCCTCTAAATCCTAAATCAGATCTAAATCCTCATTTAGAGGAAGGTCGAGCTTACTTGTTTCTCACCCTCACTAAGTGCCTTACACAGATCCAAACTGTAGTCTCATAAAAGTACATACCAAATTTATATTTCATTTAGAACAAGATTTGAGCTGTAAAGCTTTGGAGGAAGAAACACAACTGAGTAAGAAACTTATGTAGAGATCGACTAAGTGATCTTTGCTATTGTATGCTTTCCCTCTTAGTAAGTTTTGGGGTTTGTTCAATTTTTTTTTTTTTTTAAAGTGAATATTTAGAAATCATAAAACATTAGTTCATATCTAAAATCTGTGAATTACATGAGGACAAATGTACTAATATGACATAAACCTGCAAAAAACCTGAAGTCACGTACATTGCAAGGTTCTTNTAAAGTGAATATTTAGAAATCATAAAACATTAGTTCATATCTAAAATCTGTGAATTACATGAGGACAAATGTACTAATATGACATAAACCTGCAAAAAACCTGAAGTCACGTACATTGCAAGGTTCTTTTTATGCCTGAAAAACTCATGTAGAATGCTGTAGTTTGTTCCCCTCTGAATAAGTGGTGAAGTGTCTTGCATAATGGATCAGTCTGCCTCAAAAGGTAATTTAAACATTTTTAATAGAGTTGAGAAACTGATCTGTGAAGGTCCTTAATGAGAATACACTCACTCATATTAGCAGGAAGACAGGTTATCTTTTCCCATTTTCCCTTTACAGACAACAGATATTTATAAAAAAAAACCAGAAAGTCTTGTTCATATTGTGTACATGCAGTTCGCTTTTTTGTTTGTTTGTTTAGATAAAATGTAGATATTACTTTTTCAGCCTTTCATGAGATGACTGGTAAAACGTGTCTGCTAAACACTATGTAGAGTTGTGGCATAGTGTAATTGCCCCCCCTGCAGTTCACACCTCAGTACTCTGCTTAAGAAATTTTTGGAGGAAAAAAACAAGGCATCATGGAGTAACAGAATTTCAAGCATGTTTTCAAAGATGTCGAAGGTTAATCTCACATAGAACATCTTTCACAACTTTGTATTACTATTAAATAAAAAACAAGTCCAGTTCTTCAACTCATTCGATAATAAAGAACAGTATTTACATTTACAGCGTAGACATGTAGTCTTGTAAAATCTCTTTAGGTTTGTCCACAGTACCATTAAAAGTAATCTGAAATCCCTGAAGTATTAGGTTTAGCAGAACTTCAGAACTTTATTAAATCCACTTTGCTTAAATAACTATAAATTTTGATTTTGGTTTGCACTGATTTTTAGCTTCTTCAGCTCCACCTGTGTTTTCCTTGAAACCTCTGTAGAAGGATCTCTTTTTTGCAGTTCATTTGGTACAGACTGCTTCCATACTAACCATTACTAGACTCCTAGATTAGACTAGCTACAACTCACTCCAGGGCCAGGAATTGTCTTTGCCTTGATACCTTACCTACCCTACAGACCTACTCATCCACAAGCACTTCAGTGTCTTCCACATGCCCTGCACAATATTTTTCTGCTCCACAAATGCAAGAAAATGTGCCAATTCCTATAATGTCATTTTTTATTTCCATGTGCTAGGGCTATGCTCACACAAGTCAGCACCAACAGCTGCAGAGAAGGAAATTCTCACAACTGTGAGGTGTTGATTTGGTATGTCAACCTATGATATCCTTTCTAGGACTGAATCATTTTCAGATTTTTTAAGCTGTTTCAATAACTTACTATTAAACAAGGCATCAGGAAGAACGATTTGCAAGCATGGGACATTATAACACTAGGCATTGGGATAATGCTTGGGTTTAGGGTTGGACAGAGGATCTTGCTCAGGGTGTTCTTTGGTTCATTTCTTAAGTTTTATCTTAGGCATGACCAAATATGCTATTCGGACCACTAAAAATACTGAGCTAACTATAAACTTTGACGAATTATTTACTTTCCTTTTCAAAGTTCATTATCTTCCCTTCAGATTTATTACACTGAATATATAATTTGGAGCTAGATATAGATGCCACCATCTAACTAAAAGTTAGATGTTTTGAATAGATTTTAGAACCATTATGCTATCAAAAGGATTTTTCATCTGAAATAAATAACAATGAAATTGGGACAGAAACCAAGCCCTATCCTGTTTCTAGGTACACAGATTAAGGTAGAGAAAGATGCCCTCTTTCTCTCACCCAGTCATTTTATATTACTATTACTTGTGGTACAGTAAGATGCTTCAAACAGTATAGTCAGAGATCTCTCTCAGTCCTAACGACAAGACTGTCTCTAAATCTATTAATTGGTGAGACAGGTGGTTTTGAACGGCTTCACGCACAGGAAAAAAATGAACTGATGACGTTCCTCTTCATTGGTCTGTGGAGATTTTTTAAAGTTATGATAATATGAGCAATTCCCTTTATCTTTAAAAGTAAGTGATGGAAAAATCTGTATTTTTTGTTTGTTTGTTTGTCTTTTAGGTGTATTTTTAGCATTCCTACTAAATCAGGCCCTCAGGAAATAATAAGGAAGAAGATATTAGTTTCTGGCCTCAGTTTCACTTCAATACCACATAAGGTACTGCGTGTGTTTACTGACACTTGCCATTTTTGTGATCTGCAGATTATTTGGTAAACGTCTCATCTGTTTTCTAACTCTCTGCTATGTCTATATTTCTTTAACATGAAGACAGATTGAAGAAGATGAAATTCTTTCCATGTGTTATATTACCCACTACCTTAAAATCAACGGCAAGAGTCACAAGGGCAACAGAGCTGCATATTAAATATAGCCCCCATCATTAACTCTGTATCACTTAGTATTTCATTCAGTTTATTTAAGAACCTCTTAATTTCTTCTCTTTCCCGAGCTTATTTATTTGTTTGTTTGTTTGTTTGTTTTGTTTTATTTTATTCCCCTTCTCTTTCTCTCCTTTCACTCCAAGCTTTTATCAGAGAAATAGAAATTCCTACTTTTGGCGGATAGGAGCTAGATTCAATCACCTCAAAGCCTATTTATTCAGCTTTCAGCAGTAGTCAGAAGCTCTTGCTGAGGCAACTCGCTTTCACTTAGCAAGCTAGTAGTTTAAAAAGAAAAATTAAATAAATAAAAAAAGAATTGACACAAGATGTAAGTAAAGACTATCTCATGGCAATAAATCCTTTCAAACAGAGCCAGTTAATCACTGTAATGTTTCTTGCCTATGTTGTCTTATTTGCTCCAGAAATTACCAAACTTCGCTAAAAAAATAAATCATCACAAGTGGATAACAATACTGTCATTCAACGTAAGTTACCTAACTCTCTCTTTCTACTTTCATTCCCATGGTTTGTAGACAATGGAAAGAAATATGAATCTGCAGATGGTAATTCACCTCTTTAAGACAGATGTTCCACCACTATCAGAACATATTCTTCTATTTCCCATTTCTTCCATTTGTTGTAGAAGAAGCGGAGAAGTGCTAGCTCAAGTATTTGATTTTTAGACATCCTAAGTTATAGGATATAAATCCCCCCTAAAGTATATTTTTCATTAGTTTGTAGTCTGTGTAATTCATAAAATAAACCATGAGACGCTGTGGGTAAAGAGATTTAATAATATAGTTAATTTTATGATTTAACAAATGTTACAGAATTACTTTAAATGGAGTTCAATCATTTTGTTCGTGTTTGCGCTTCCACTGACAAGATATTTATTTTACAAGTAAAAAAAGCCCCAACTGTTTATCACAATAGTTAATGGCAAAAAGGAAAGGCGATAACTTCTATGTGAAACCTATACCTCTGGTTACCACTTTATATGGTGACATTGGCAGTGTGTTTTTTTATTAATTAGCATCCGTCATAAAGTGAAGATTGAAATAATGTTTGAAACGCTGATCTTTTCAGCATTGTCTTTGTCAGGAATACAGGTCAGAAGGTAGCAAACTAAAGTCTATTTTTAGGAATATCACATCTTTAACAAACAGTTAGATGGCTCATTAAAATGTTCTTTTCTTTCAGATTTATAAAGAGTATAATTAAATACTAGTGCCTGTATCAGTGTATTCTGATTTTTCTGCACATAGTTTTATATGCAGAGCTGCTTGGGCAATTTGATTTGGTAGGCATTTTTGTAAAAAGATGATTTACAACCAGTTTTGGCAATGACAGTTCAGCCTTTGTATATTGCGAAGGCTACCAAAGCCTTAAAATAAAATGATACATTGTGATGCAGAATTTCTGTTTCAAAAATATTATCATCATTATTATAACAAGCCCACAAAGAAGTTTCTCCAAAACTGTATTATCTAGACAAAAGGCAGTGAAAATAATACATATAAACAAAATAGTCATATTACAGTACGCTGTCATCATTAAAATATCAGACATGAGCTCAAACCTTTAAGTTTTGCTCAAAATATTACTAGGACTTGACTGAAAGACTTTTTTTTTATTATTTTTCACATATAAAAACCCCCAAAACAATCTTTTCTCTCCCTTTTTTTTTTATTCTTTTGCAAAGATGTGGGGGAAAGTTGGTAGAGCAATGATGGGGAGAAAAAACATCACAGATCCATAAAAATTGTAAATGTAGTAAATGATCCATACTCAGGCACGATTTCTGTATTGTATTGACTACGGACAGAGACTAAGAAGTGGTCATGCAATAATAAATACATATTCTCAAGGGAAGGCTCCTTACTGTTAAGTAAACAGTCAAGATCATTATGCTACAAGTACAAACTTGCAGAGCAAGTGATATGTTTACTGAAAAAGGGAATGTGCACTGTCAATAGATGGAATGTAAAAGAATTTGTAAAACCACTACACTTTTTCAGGGCTGTTTTACTTTTTTTTTTTTTTTAAAGAATGTAAACAAAATTGAAAATTCACTGTGGTATTGTAGACTATGAATTTGCCAGTTCTTATTGAAAAATCAGCCCAATTAAGTATTGCAAAATTTATGTTAAGTAATGTAATATTTTATTCACTGTACATTGCATTCAACCACTTTATCTCTTTTAATTGTCAATTAATATAATATTTCTTAATTCACCTTAAAATATGAAGATAAGAAATATGCATGCAACCCAACGTCAATTGTTTCTCTGTAAGCCAAACAATAGCACCTATTGATGAAGATGTTACTTAACTGTGTCATTGCCTTCCAATTTTAGGCTCACCTGACCAAGGACAATTAGACTGTGGCTTGCAGTGAGTGTTAAACTGGGACTATCTTAATTTAAGCAAATCAAGACTGATACGTTGAAAGTATCACCCTATTCCTTCATATAGTCCTTCTGGTATTTGCAAGATTCTTAACAACCTCTACAAACTCCGTAAATCTGATGGATCTGAAACCATTCAAACCAACAGGAAAAACTTAACTAGTTTCAGCGAGCTCAAATCAGACTCCAGATAAGAAGAGCAAGATCAATTTTTTTTCCCCAAAAGTGTTATTTCTTAATTTAACAATATGGAAAAAAATAATTAAAATTTTATTAAAAATATAATACAGGCATAGAACTCTGACAATAAAATTATTTTTCTTTTAAAAACTTTACAGAAAAATAGGGAGTTTTTTTGGATAATGTCTCTTTAACCAATTCATTCACCCCACCTGGTTTCAATATGCCAAACTTTATTAACAGGCAGCTAGATCTTTTCCCTGTTATAGCAAATCAATGGAAAATGTAGCATTGATTTCAGGTAGAAGTGAGGAATAACAGGGGTTTGAGGCATAAAAAGGCAAAAAAGAGACTTAAACACATTTGTTTTATCGATTACTGTTGATTATAACTGCAAACCCATTAACAACTTGATTATAGGAGAAGGGGCCTTGGTTTTCTCCTTGTGTTGGACAGAAAAACAGAGAGTGCACACAAAAGTGAGATAGTTACAGAAATGAAAGTCTTGCAGAAATTATACTTACTGAGTGATATAAAGACTTAAACAGGAATTCTGTACATTTGCTTAAAGTAATCCAGCTTTTAAGTATAAATATACGTTAATGCATTTATATCCTTCAGAAGAAAGTTAATAAGATAAGCTGAATTGTTAATACTTCATTAAACAGTAGTATTCAACTCATTGTAAAATGAAATTGTTGTAACAATCCACACAAAGTTATAGTTTAGTAGTAGTTTTTATGATACAGCTAGCTACCTAATCCAAAGTTTATGAAAAGCCTAGTAAATTAGCATATTAAATGATGCATGTGCACTTTAGTTATTTTTATTTCAGAAGTTATAATATCATAGCAGGTGGATCAAGATACCCAGAAAAAGTATTTGAAATCCCAAAAGTAAGACTTTAATGGAGGTGGGAGGGAATAGAAAAAAAAATATCTTTTTTCCTGGTGGTAGGCAAAATGTGGTGGCTGATAGATCAGAGATTAAAGTGGTGTGAAATGTTGGTAGAACTCTCAGGTGCACCTGAGAGGTGACTACCGGTAAGTTACTGAAACAACTCATAAGAAGATATATTTCCTTTATCGGCGTTGCCTAAAGTACAATTGTTCTGCATGAAGAATTACTAATAATATCATTGGATTTCAGTAAGTTCAGTTGTTTAGATGTTAAGTGACATAGCCAACTTCTCTGCACCTAGTTGGATCTATATGCATCAGCAGAAATAAAAGGTTCAAGGGTAGAGTGTGTACACCTAACCTGAAGTCCTCATCTTAAAAAAGCAGGATTCTGTGTCATAAAATGAGCTACTAAACCTGGTGGAGGAGAATCCTTCTTTGCTTTTGCTTAGAGGTGTAAGACAGGAAGGGGTCAAATACGAGCTTACTGGCAAAAGTTGGGGGTGAAGGCCCTATAGTTCATAAGCACTTGTTGTTCTGGTGTTCAAGCATCACCTGTCCTAGGCACAACCACACAGTTGTACAGCTGTGCCCACTTATATGTAAGCTGTGTCTACCCTGAACAAATGTCACTAGTCCTCCGAAACTGTGAGAATGCCGGAGTGATTAAATCCAGAAGGTCCCATAGGAGTATCTAATCTTTTCCTGTGCTCCACAAAAGACGTATAGCAAAACCTTAAGTACAGAAGACTGGAACTTCCAAACTATGCGCACAGGAAGATACTACAAATAATCCAGGCCACTGTCAAATATCCCGGACTACTCTCCTCAAGAACTGAGACAACAGACACTAGTACTTCACTTCTTTACGACTTTCTGTTTTGTTGTAGCCCATATAGTCTGGATTCTACTGTGCCACAATGTAGAGAATGATATCAGGGGACCAGAAAAGCAAGAGTGACTTATTCCACTTGGCATGTCTGAGGAAATAAATGGGTATAAGGTAGGTTTATGTTCCCATGAATTCTGAGGCTACCTGAAGGCAGCTCAGCCCAACATCAACTTGAGCAGTTAAAAGTCTTCAAATTTACAGCATCCAATAATAATTCCCTAGACACCATTGTGGCAACTAAGAATTCCTGAAGCACATTCAGCTATTACCTATATACCTTCCTTCTCTGAGAAAAACAGAGGTGAGTCAATGCAGGGACAGACTGATATGAAACAGCATCACCAAATCACTAGCCTGGTCCTAAACCCAAACAAACATGTTATTTCAGCAGTATCTTCCAGTCACCATGTAATTCCAAATGACTTTTGCATTAAAAAAAAAAATGTTTCATCAGTTTGCCTTTGTGCAATATATTGCTAGTCCCCTACCAGAACAGTTCTAACAGTGCCAGCACAGAAATATATTCAATGTCATATGTTAAAGGAAAGAATGAAGCACCAATGTGTTGTGTACACATGATAACGCATAGAAGCACCTATGGTGCATGATTAGCATAATTTTGTGACATAGGTTGAACATTGAGGCAATTACAGCACCCATCCTGCATATCACAGTCACCACTTCAGAAAACATTTTGTATACACAGACAGTCATGCTATTTGGAACAGAACTAACTCTCAGGAAAGATAAGAGCTGATTGACTGAATTGTCTACTGAGAGTATTTTAACCAAGCATTCTTTATTACAGCTTACTGCACTTTAGTTTGCGTTTATGAACATGCAATGCTGAACATTCCTCGATAGACAATGATGATGTCTCTGCCTCACATGGCTATTACGATGCTGTGAATTTATTAGCATGTAAGCATTTTTCCATTAAATATTTTGGATCATATTCAATTCTGATGCAACTCCAATGGTTTCACTAAGCAAAGAGACAAAACAGAGCATTCTGCAGTCTAGTATGATATTAGCCCAAAACTAAGTAAAAAAGCTTGAAAATGGGATGTTTTCTACTGCTGAAATCAATGGTAGCACATCATGTTATTTGTAAAATGTAATTTGAATTTAAAGTTATCTTAATTATCAAATTCACTTGAAGTTAATTATACTTTAAATCCACTTAATACTCTGTAATAAATGTTATACTTGTAATAGATAGTCTCAACTCATTAAAACAATAACTTTTATGAGTGAGATGAGGCCAATTTAAAATAAAAGTAACCTGTGGGTGGAACAAGGATTGAATTCCAATAGTCTAATATCTCAGACACAATGCACACTTACCAAGGGCACCTCCATCAATATGCACCGTATCATTCTCCAGTACAAAATATACAGAATTTGAGAGACTTTTTATTCCTTTACTATGACATCCAACCACTGGCTTTGGCTTTCTATAGATATTGTTCTCTATCAAGTGGTATTTTAACATAAAAAGAAGAAGACAAAACCCAAGATCTTAAACTCGAAAAGTTCAATTTGGAAACAGTTATTTTTAATTTCAGAAAGTTCCAGTGAAAAATGAAAGCCAGTTCTGGACCTTCGTATAATTTATGACAACACTTTCAAGTGAAGCTTGTGTTTTCTAATATTTTTGCAGAGCACAGTGAACCTTCTGTTGCAATATACATACACAAAGATATTCTAGGCTATTTTTTATATAAGAATTAATCCTTGCTTTTTTCCTGGCAAATTTCCAGACTCCTTGGGAAAATGCTGAAAGAAGTCAATGCTTCACTCTTGCCAATTCATCACTTCTTTCAAGACTGGCTCCATTGCAGACTTTAATAAATATTTCACATTTACAAATCAGCATTTTTACTACCTAGCTCTTCTCCCAAGTTAGCAGTTAGGTATTTCACCTGTTCTTATAACCAGTATTCTATATAAAAATATACATTAGAAACCTTATTTAAATGTTACAATTGCAAAGTCAAACAGAATTAAGGCTGCCACATTGATTTAATTCAGTTTCTTACTGCACATGTATTATAATCATCTTACAAAAATTAAAATAAAAGTCCATCACATGGACAAGAAGACACCTCCATAATAAAGGATTCCTGTTCTATACTTTCAACACCAAAGAACATAATTTCTTATCCTGAAACCCTCTGACTCACTGACCCTGACCTCTTGCTCATCTTCAGTCCTCTCTTTGAACAAAGACATATTCCCTAGTGCCCCCAGAAGGCATTCTTTTCCTACTTGAAAATTTCAACCCAAAGCCTTTAGCTGGATTTTGGTTAAGAAGTCTTTTATTTCACAAAACAAAAGGAAACATTACTTTCATTCAGACCAAATTGGCAGCAAAGGATTATTGCTTGTGTGGAACTCTATTGCCCATTTTTAGCCTAAATCCAGAAGTTGAGTGATTGAAGAAATTGGATGCAATGACTGGAAAAAACTGAGTCACTTTTTTTTTGTCTTATGGCTTTAAATATACACTTCTCCTAAAAATGCTGTAATGATCAGGTCTAAGTATTTTGGGGTGGGAGGGAAGGTACTTTGTACTTCTGCAGCTGAAGCTCATCCTCCAAACATTAACAAATATTTATTATGCTAGAACAAGCATGACTCATGTTTCTTACTGATTAACATACTCAAGGGAGGAGTTGTACAGCAGTCATTTCTGAATCTGCTGTTTAAATGATTTAAAATTAACCATGATTTTTTTGTTTCAAATGCTGATTTTTTTTAATTGTAAAGACTATATTATTGCTTGTTATATGCACATAAGATACTGACCAATTTCCTCCTAGTCATTCTCTTTTCTTTTCCATTCATCTTCCCTTTTGATCTTACTCATAGGCAAAGGCATTAAATAGCATGTATAATATAAGACGTTTACACATCATAAATAGAAAGTGTATACCATGCATCTTGATTCCCATACAAGTACAAAGGAGAGGAAATTAAGACTCATTTTGAGTTCTCCTCCCTTATATATAGCCAGTAATAAAGCTTAATTAATAAAACATTACTATTATCAGGGCATTGGACAACTACAAATTATCCCAAACAGATCTGGATTCAAGCTTTATAGAGTCACACGATTATAGTTTTCCAAGGAGCATCCAAATATTGGTTTGATGTGCTTGGTAATTCTTATTTAGTTATTTAAAATGGGGTTATTAGAAATATTTCCATGACAGCAAACACCCAAGTATTAGAAAGAGAATCAAATTACAATGTTCTACCTGTTCTGTTCATCAGTGGGGTTTCTGCCACTTCTTTGACTTTTTTTTTTCTCCATTCTTAAGAGTCTTTAAAATGTCAACAGACACTTCTTTCCATCTATGCCAGAATCAACTGCTCTCTATTAGATAGAAAGTATTACCCGGACAACAAAAATAGAGCTAGATCATGTTTCTCGAGAATTCAGTTTAAACCTGTTTCTTTATGATAGCTTATCAGCTCTTCTTTTCCTTATTTAATATGTTTATGCTGTGTTCATTTAGTACAGACTGTTAGCGCTGATATATTATAGACCATTTTTATTACTGAAGAATATTGCTGTAAAAATCAATAAATTAGTAATCGCAAGCTTTAGTTACATGCCATACACCTTCTTAAAAAAAAAAAGAAAAAAGAAAAAAACCCCTCTTTATTTCACCCCCTTTACTCAAACACACACATTTTTCTGTGTGCATTTTGAAGTCTATTTCTGAATTGCAATATTTTTACTATAGTAAATGGTAAAGGGTGATCTCTACAAAAGAGACTTTGTGCGTACTAGTGTCAAAAAATCTCTTTAAGTTGCATGGATTAAATTCTGCAACTATGTTAACGACTGGGACCATTTCTAGAGAGCTTTGAAACTGCAAATGTATCTACACAGCTGAAACTTTAGTCTGCATGTAGCAATATTTGACGTCTGCATTAGATAGGAAAATGTGTTAAAAATACTCAGCTGGATTATCTGGTTCATACCTCAGCTAGACATCAAAGTTGGCTTTGGAGAAAAAAAGGTAGTTTCAGGACATAGTTATAAACTGCCAGCACCAGACAGTATTTACCTAAGAGATCTAAAAGAATGAGAAGATAATATGGTTGAAATAACAGTAATCACATATAATCTGTTATCTACAACAGCTTTGGTACCTGAGGACTGGCAATGGCAAATGTAATGCCAGTGTTTAAAAAAACCCTTTGTGATAATCTGTGAGTGTAAAGCCTGTAATTCTGATTTCTCTCCAGCCCATGGAAACTCTAAAACAGAACAGGATAAGTGGATAGCTGGATAAAAATCCATCCACACGACATGAGTCAATTTGATGTTTTTAAATGGAAGTCTCATCTTACCAACTCGATAGAGGTCTCTTCAAAGAGCACATAGATAGAGATGGTTTCCCAAAAGCTATTGACCAAGTTCCTTACCAAAGGCTATTAAGGAAATCAGCAGTAGTGGAATAATAATGAAGGCTGTGCCTGGTGGGTTCAGCTGTTGGCAGGGTTTAAGCCACCGCCTCTCACCCTCCCTGTTCACGGCTTCCCCAGGCAGCTCCAGCACCACTCAGAGCTTGGTGTGGGCCTCAGCCCAGTTGAAGATCCAGGGGAAGGTGGCCACTGCCCTGGTCTGGGATGATACAGGGGGCCTGGAGCTTCTTCCTGGGGCAGCGATGGCCTCTGTGATGAGAGCTGCACTCCAGCTGAGATGTTAAGCTGACCAATGAAGGCACTGAGGAGGAGATGAGCAGGCCACGCACCATGAAGAAAACTGGAATTTTACAAGGTCCTTGCAGAAATTCTGCAGAGGCAAGACCCTGAGCTAGACAAATTAAGCAAGCAAGGAAAGAAGGAAGGAGGGAAGGAAAGGCAGACAGCTGGAGATCTTGGCCACACAGGTAGTGGAAGGTAGGTGTCAAGATGGGGAAGGCTGGAAGCTTGTGACTTCTGGCAACAGGAGGAAGGTTCCTGTTCCATCTGCAAATCTGCAACTACAGAACAGGTTGAGTGCCCTAACCACTGGTGAGGACAAATAACACATGTCAGGGGATGCATCAGAACCAGCCAATGCTGACAAACCTCATGTCTGCATGAAACAGAAAAGGTGAGCAGTTGTTAACGGAGGCTCCCTCCTGCAGAGGGGATAGAAGCACCAATCTGCAGATCTGAAGTCTTGGGAGATTTGTTGGTTAAGGTCAAGATCTGCAGTCCCTCTGCAAGACTTGTCAGCCTGTTGGACTTCTTGCTCATCACAGGCACTGATCATATTGCCAGGGGTAACATGGAGCATATCAAGAGTGTCTACAGATCTCTAAGGTGAAAAGATGTGGGCCCAGGTGGTGTTTTCCCTAAACCTCCCACTGAGGTAGGAAAGGCTCAAGCAGAGATGGACTAATCCAACTGGTCAGCACCTGTCTATGTGGTCTGTGGGCTTTGGCTTTTCTGACTGTTGGATGTTCTTCAAGGAAGAAGGGTTACTGAGCAGGGATGGGTTATATCTGAAAGAATGAAACCAAACCTCTTACTGGGGTGCATCAAACACAGTATAACCAGCCAACCAAAAGAGGTGATTATGCCGCTGTATTCAGTGTTGGTGTGGCCTCACCTAGAGTACTGCAAGCAGTTCTGGGCCCCACAATTTAAGAAGGATGAGAAGGTCCTTCAACATGTCCAGAGCAACAAAGCTGGTGAAAGGGACGGAAAGAATGTCCTATGAGGAGTGGCTAAGGACTTTGGGCTTGTCTAGTTTGGACTAGGGAAGGTGCCCTGCTGGACCTGCTGTTTTTAAACAGGGAAGGGCTTGTGGGGGATATGACGGTTGGAGGCTGTCTTGGGAACAGTGATCACAAAATGATAGAGTTTTCGATTCTGGGAGAAGCGAGGAGTAGGGTCAGCAGAACTACTACCTTGGACTTCCGGAGGGCAGACTTTGGGCTTTTCAGGAGCCTGGTTGACAAAGTCCCTTGGGAGGCAGTCCTCCAGGGCAAAGGAGTCCAGGAAGCCTGGATGTTTTTCAAGGAGGAAGTCTTAAAGGCACAGGAGCAGGCTGTCCCCGTGTACCGAAAGACAAGCCATCAGGGAAAAAGACCGGCCTGGCTGAACCAAGAAGTAACGTCACAACTTATGGAGAAAAAGAGGATTTATGGCCTTTGGAAGAAAGGGCAGGCCACCAATGCGGAATACAAAGACGTAGTGAGTCTATGTAGGGAAAAAATGAGAAGGGCCAAAGCCCA